>ARYC01002961.1:0-63304 GCA_000711775.1 Oxytricha trifallax | reverse complement strand
AAATACCGGTTCTTGCTTAAATTGACCTAGATACTTCTCTTTAAAGCTACCTAATATTAGAAGACTCCTTATATAAGAAAGTTATCAATGATCATCAATACGCATACAAGGTGTATCCCTTCAACTATCTCTTAAGTGATGATAAATATTAGATGGAGTTTACAAATGAGTATCAAGTTCTCACTCAAGCAAAGTTAAAAGAGTGTAGTTACTTAATCAAGCTAGATGCTGTTCTCCTTGCCAAGGATCATCTTGCTTTCAGACTTCCACTCTATGAAATGACCTTAAGAGATTTCATAACTGATCAAAGGAATCATAAGTAACTTGGATAAATAGCAACTCAAGACCGTATAAGGTATTAAGGAGCTTCATAAGTTAGGGTTTGTTCACAGAGATTTGAAGCCAGAAAATATAATGATAAACTTCTCACCTGTAAAAGTAGCAATAATCGATTTCAACAGAGCCTAAAGAGTGGAAGTATCAAGGCTTGGAACTGTAATGGGAACGCAAGGGTACTCTCCAGAAAGAGAGGACTGGAGAGATGGAGACTTTTAGTGGGATGTGTGGGCTTTAGCAGCAATAATAATAGAGTGCGATATGCCTCGCAATGAATACTGCTCTACAAGATGCGAGAAGGATGCTAAACAAAGAATAAAGCAATTTATTGACAAAACAAGAGTATCTCAATCAATGAAACAAATGGCAGAATCAATAATAATAAAACCAAACTCAAGATCAGACATATCAATATAGTAGATAGAGTTGTGGTTAAGTAAGATAAACTTCAGACCACTCGCACATGATCCAAAAGTGCATTTTGAGTGATTAAATTAAATACATTTACAAAATTTTTCACATTAAAACCTATTAATAACCCCAACCCCTAACAAATTCCCTACAAATCAAAGCACTTATAAACCTCATTAAGGGGTTTTGGGGTTTTGATTGTGTATAAAGAAAGTCATAAGCAGAAGTTGAACTCTAGTAAACTTATTTTAGCATAGGCTATTTGTGAATAAGTTGGTAATGATTTTTATGGAAAAGATTATTAGTTTATTGAAGGCAAACAGCGAACTATCGGCGATCATTTTCATTGGCATATCAGAAGTGTAAATGAATTAAATTCCATTTCAATTATCAAATATTTATTTAAATTCAAATGATGATTCATTAATTTAATTAGAATCATACTTAAACACTGGAGATATGAGTGTTCTAAAATGCAAAAACGTTTAACAAATTTAAGAAATAAATTATAAAATTTAGAAACAACTACCTTTGATTTAATCAGACAATTCCCTCTCTTTATCACAAGTAAAATAAGAGTTGCATACTCAATTGAATTCTCTTCTGAAGATAAGCTTCCCAAGCTTAAAATTAGGAAATTAAATCTAAATTTTAGAATAAACCATATAATAACTACAGAAATTAATTAAATCATTTGAAAATTAATAATTTTAAGTGAAGTCACATTTCAGACTTCAGATAAAAAACACTTTTGTGATTGAATAATCAATAATCTTAGTTGGAAATAAGAAAGTAATCGGAAAAAAAATTACTAGAGGGGAGATTTTCAACTAGGATATCGCTAATGATAGAATAGATTTACTAAGCAAGCTTTGAACTGAAAAATAATGACATAAAATAAGGGGAAAAAATATCTTTTTATTTTGAATTAAAAGTTGATTAATTTTTGACTTATATATTTCTTTTTATTTTACCAAAGTTTATGTATAAAATAGAAATTATAAATCAGACTCTATTAATAATATTCACTCTTATATTTGCACTTGAGCCTCTTTTTATTGTCGCTTAACTTTAAGGATTTGAGAGCAATCCATAATTCAATTGTGCTTTGATAAGATGCTAATCAATATGTGCTTTCTAATTTTCCTGTTATTATTCATTCCCAATTTAAGTTAATTTGTAAATAAATTCTTTTGAAATTTCTAATACTATATTTAAAACTTTAACATAAATTTAAGGCTAAACATTTTTCGATTTCTTCTATTTCTTGACGATTCCGCTGTCACTGCTCTTTTGTAGTTTCTTCTTTGATTAGTCCTTAATAAGAATCTACTGAATTTACTAAGGCATATTATAGTTTTCTTTGTTCGAAGAATTCCCAGTCTGATGGTTTGAAAAGACATAAGTATCAATTGTTGCTTGAGGAAGAGAAGAATGAGAACTATTGCAGGATTTCATTCGATTTGGGAAAATGAATTAAAATTAAATTAATTAAATATTAAAATCATGGCAGTTATCAAATCCGAAGTGACTTAAAATTCAAATCTATATGGATTCTACGGTAGATTCTGCAATTTTTGCTGGACTTTATTATTTGCAATATTCTTGAATCATCCCAGGAAGCTAGATATTTTTATTTTGAGCTAACTCCCAATAATAGTATAATGGGTTTTTTCGCTTGAGCGATGAGATTAATTTATTATTGCAATAACATTGACCGTCTCATTTTTAATGCGCTATCCAGAAGTATAATATTGTCATGGTTTGGAGACATTTCCAAAAACATAACTGAAGGTAATTAATAGTTAATTAATTTTAATTTTAATTCATTTTCCCAAATCGAATGTATTCCTACAATAATAAATTACTTCATGTTGTGCTCATCTGTTAGGTTTAGGTTTAAAATCTCACCAGAGAGATTGGTAAGATGGTATGAAATCGCTGAGTTTGTGTCTTAGTTAAGTTTTAAAGACTCGTCATATGTGAGTCTGTCAAGATATTCTGCTAGTTGCCACAATTTATAGTTTAGCCCAACTAATAAATGAAGACAAAAATGAAAGAGTTGTATTTATTAAACGATTAAAAATGGTTGCCATTAATCTTTGAAGTTTTCTTATTTTATTTTATATCAAAAACATTCTTGACAGTATTAATTTTCTCCTTCAAAAATTGATTCTCTTGCTATAACTCCTCAATAATCTTGCCCTTTCTATTTATTTCATCTTAGAACTGAACCCTAATCTTGCTCTACTCATTTTCAAATTCATATTACTGTTCAGCAAGTCTCTTATCCATTTCCTATTTTAAATGCTCAAATTAATCCATCATCTCTTGATAGCTAGTTTAATAAGCATCTCTTAAGTGTTGGTTCTCATCAATTTATTTGCATAGGTGCTCTCTTAATTATTAGGATTAATTATTGTCAGCCATGTTATCGTGGAATTTCTTCATTTTTTCCTCCAGGTAACCAACTTATTATTCAAGTTTAGATCTATCCAAAGAGAGTTCTTGCTTAGGCATTTCTAAATGTTTTGAATTGACATAATCATCTTCAAGTTTCTTTGATTAGCATTTGACAGTATTTTAAGTTTCATTTTTTTGAGTATTTTTACTATGATTTTCTTATCAATTTATGTTCTAAATCCTATTATTTTTAAGATTTAATTTAGCTATCAAATGCCTTCTAGTGAGGTTGATTAGTCAGCTAAAACTATAAATCTCTAATTTACTTTTCAAGTTGTTAAATTCTCACTTTTTTACTCTGTCCTCTTTTTCCGCTTTAACTTCTCTTTTTCTTCTTATTAAGCTCTTACATAATTTCACACATTTTTCCAATTTCTTCTTATATCTTCTTCTCTTGTTCTTCATACCTAAGTTTCTCATTCTATTGATTTTAATACATATAATCAATACGAGCGTTTAATAGTTATTCAGTTTGCAATTAAACCTAAATTTATTACTTTAACATATCGTTTTCGGTTTAAATGCCTTCCTTTTTCTGGTTATTTTAGGATTTAGTACTATCTAAAGGAGTATAGTTACTTTAGCTGTAATTTTTCGTGTCTGATTCTAACTTCTTAGTATTTGATAAGGTTAAGCCTCCCACTTAGATATTGGCTTAAGAATTATTCTTTATCTGCTAACTTTGAGTGTTTTCAAGGGACAAAGCTATTGAGGTCAGCTTATGCTGCTAAGTTTAGTGATCATCTTCATAATTATTAGATTGCTTCTTTGAATGAGTCATATTGTAGTTTAAACTTGTTTGGTTAGACTTGGTGGTATTATTGAAGGAAGTATCAATCATGCTTTTGATGCGATTAAATTTTTCCTTTTCTGTCATTATTTATAGTGTGGATTGAGGCATATTATAATGTGAGTAGACTTCCGTGTTTTATAAAGCATCGAGTTCATGCTAAACGTTATAGCTGGATGAGATATTTTGTTTAATATAATTCAACTTATTTTAAAATTAATCCAGAGATGATACAACTGAATTTTACTAACTAAAGAGGAATTTTAGAGGGAGCCTTTTCGTAAGCATTGATATTTGAAAGATTATTATTGATTTAAAAATTTTACCTTCTCTATCTATTACTTGAGAGAATTTGAGGACTCATTAGTTCATTTTGGTATGGATTAGACTAATACCCACTAATATCCTATTCAATTTAATTAAGTCCTTGATTGAACGAATTTTCAATCTCATTGTTAATAGTATTTTTAATTAAATTCAGCTTTTGTTTAATATCAGTGATACGTTTCTCAAACTCCCCGTTCACACTGGCACTTGCATTATGATTATTTTACTAGTTTAAATGTGCAGCTACAGATCTCTAAGTAGAGCACACATTTGAACCGAATTTAAGCATTGTACTTCCTTCAGTTTTAGTCAGCATTAAATCATCCTCTATGGCATTTTCTGAGCTGTCGTCGTACAAGTTATTTACTGTTTGCTATTAATTCAGCAAATTTATCTCCTAGGCTAAGCTATTTCTTCCATTTCTTTCTACTGAGTTGTCTTTCTGAGAAATGCAGTTATTTATATGAACAGTCATTTTGAATTTTAAATTAAAGCTTAAGTTTGATCCTAGTTTTAAGTACTTTGCATAGAAGAACAGTTTCCTGGAGTTGAAGCTGAACCAATCATGTTAGTTTTAAATATTATAAAGCTTAGGCTCAGTTTTGAATAGTCTTAGAAGTTAGAGTGATATACTAATCTTAAATCTACGGATTAACTTTCTAATTATTTATTGATATACCACAAGAGCTACTGTTTTTAATAGTGGTCAGCTCAGATCATTTAAAAATAAATGATAATTAAGTTTTAAATGATCCGGGCACTTAAATATTCTATCTTCTATTTCTCTTCGCAGAAGAAAATCTTCCTAGTTCCCTTGTAAAGTCTTCAAGCTTCTTTAACCTACTATCCTTCCATTAATTGATTGCTGTATCACTCTCCTCACTACCTTGATTGTAGCTTCCATGACTTCTCTGAGTATTCTGGCTCTAGCTGTAATTTGTTTACTACCTTACTTAATTAGAGTTATTTCTAATTTTCTTATGATTTTATTATTTTTAATGATGTTAAATTGTTTTTTAAGTATTTTCACTATCATAGATACTCTCACTTGTATTGCTATGAAATACTTTGAGTTGATTATTGAGATTAGAATTTTTTTATGGTCTTGTAGTTCTTAAAATTGTTCCTATTTGCTTTCGTCTAACTCGCTTAAAATGCTGTCTTACGTTTGAGTCAAGAGATCATTGCTATAATCAATTTGTTGCAGCTCTTCGCTATATTTCTAAGGTGAAATAGAACTTAATCTTTAAATAATTCTTATAATGAAATAATATACTTTATTAAACAAGAGCGAAATAAGTTTTTTTAATTATTTTTTAATTTGTTAGTATCATACTCACTAGAGTTACAATTTGATGAACTCATTTTTATTTGAAAACTTAGTTAAGAAATTTTATTTGAATTTAAAATATATCAACTATTTATTCTATTATAAAAATAGAGAGAGAGAATTAAAGATTTTTTTTTCCTTTTTTTATTGTTTTTTACAAAAATAAATACGCAAATTTGCTTTTAAAAATAAATAGTTCACTATTTAATCTATTATTCAGTAACTGCCTAAGATATCTATTAATCTTATAAAACCTCATTAGTGAGTTAAGAACTAAGATTGGGAGTAAAGAACAATTAAATTAAAAACTAATTTTTATTGGCTATTAAAATGTGGGCTAATTATTAAAATCATTGGGTTAATTAATTGTCTCTATAAAATAAACCAATCAGGGTGCGTAAATTTGATTCTAGTCTAATTATATTTAATTTCAGCCAATAGCATAATAAATTTAATTAATTGAACTTTACTCCCATATTTCATTCTTAATTGACCAACGGGGTTTTATATGTTCTTAAAGAATACTTTGATTAGTTTCAATAGGTGAACTAGAAATATCAGTATTTTAAACATTAGAGACTTTGGAACCACTAGTGGCTAAATATATGCTTTATCTTGTGATTTTCTTCTCAACCTTTTTAGGAGAGGCTTTCTTGACAGCTTAGTAAAGTATCATCATTTCCTTTTATGAAGCCTTTTAAGATTAACCTCCCGAATTTTGCAAAACTTAAGATTAATTAACGCCCTTTTCTTGTTTTTTAAATATTTTTACTGAGATTTTTTTGGGTTTAATTGCATCATTGAAGACTCGTTACTAATTTGATTAGCTAATTATGCTTCTTTGATTTATGATTACAATACTACAGTGTCCTTGGATTATGCAACTTTTGGTAATTAATTTGTACTCTAAATATCCTCTAATCCACTAATACTTGAAGGGATAATTAAATTCTAGCTTTGCTCATTATTACTGAAAATTTCATCCTCCGTTGCATTATTATTATCAAGTGTATTTCCTTCTGATTGAGAACTTCCAATTGGAGGAAGATGCCCATGCTTGCCTTGCTAATTAACTGGTAACCTTTTTCTTGTGAGATGTCTTATAGATTATGAGTAACTCTTGTGATTTACAAACTCTTGCTCTAGATCTTGGACTTGCAAGTGTGGTTTCCTAAATTCAAAGTATTATAATTTAATGTGGCGCACTTACAATTCATAAATCTTTTGAGCAATTTTTAAATTTTCTCTTTCTATGCATTCAAGCTCAAGCTTTCTTTTTGAAAGATGCAAGCTTTTCAATGAAATTGAATTTGTAAGAAGAAAAACTCATTGAGAAATAAAATCCATTTTATAAATATCAATAGAATAATATTATTTTTCATCTTGAAGTAAGATGCAAGATTAAGATCTTTAAACTATTTACATCACTGAGGAAACTGCACCAAAACCAGATTTAAACACTAAATTCCCAAGACTTTACGGACATCACTATTGCCCATTTGTTGATAAAGCTCGTCTTGCTTTTGCTGCTCGTAATCACGTTTACCAATAAGTTGAAGTTGATCTTGGCAAGAAAACTGATTGGCACAAGCAAATCAATAGTGGGTTAGTTTAAAAGTATGATTTGAATAGCAATCAATTTTGATGCTATTTAGATTAATTTGAATAGTTCAAATTTACGAAATGCCTCATGGCACAGTTCTAACTGAATCTAATACTTAATGGACTTCGCTGAGGAAGCATTTCCAGACCAAGGGTATAGCACTCTTCCAAGCGACCCAGTCCTCAGAGCTAAATTGAGACTTGCAATTCCTATCTCAGAATAGCTTTTCAGCGCATTCTATACCATGTTTATGAAGAAAACCTTTGATGAGCAAGATACTAAAAACATTAACGCTAAGTTGCAAGCAATTGAAGATTTCTTGGATTTTAACGCAAAGGATGGATCGCCATTTGCACTAAGGACTGAAAATCCTACTTATTTAAATAAATTTTTTTGTTAATTTAACTTTTAATGAATATATTGCTAGTAACATTTTGATAAACTCAGCTAGATATTCACTTCTATCCTTCAATTAGCAGAGTAGAATATTTCGGTGGTTCAATTTTCCATGACGAGCTCTTTGCTCCAATTGACTTGGACTCCTACACTCACATAATGAAGCTTTTCCACGCTTTTCAAGATAGACCAGAATTCAAAAACGCAATTACTCAGAGAAGACCCCATCAATAATATTTATTAATGATAATTCATTAAATTAGTTTTAAATAGAATAAGAATAAAAAATAGCATCTCATAATTATCCTATAAGAATTATTTATACATATTTGGAGGAAATGAAACTCTGTTGGAGGAGCTATAGGAACAAGTTAAAAAAGTCAAGCAAGTTGTAATTTTGGATCTATGGGAGCATCAAGCTTAGGCGGAGGAGTTGGCTCATTTTTGTAAAATGATTTGAATATGAATGATCCTTTACAATTAAGAAAATGCATAGCAGAACTTGAATAGGAAAATAAGGTCTTAAAGGAAGGAGGTTCAAGCATTAGCGAAAATAATGGATTTGGAACTATGGGTAAACCAGGAGCTATGGGTTTGGATAAAGATTGGATGAACTTTGGAAGCTAACCCATTGAGAGACCAACAACCGCTAACACAGCAAATCAATAAGTCAGAGTAATTCAAGAAGAATTAAAAATTTAGCAAATAGAAAAGAAGCGCTTATTAGGAGAGATTGAAAATTATAAATGAGAGTTGTAGAAAATTAATTTTTCAGCGTTTACTTCTACTGATTAAATAATGAAATTGATGAATAGAAATATAGACTGTTGAGCCATCAATAAGATATATTTTTTAAATTTGTCACCAGCTAGACCTTTTAAGACTCATTAAGTTTGGTAATTTCATTCATTAACTATTTCCATTTCCATAGGGAAAAGGAAAGATCATTTATTGCAACATTCGAAGTATGTTGTCAGTTTTTAATCATAAAGCTGCATATTTTCCTTGGAATTGTATTTTCGAGAACAATCTGGGTAAACCAAAGCATTATTTTTAATTGATTTGTCCTCAGAAGGTTTCAAAATTATGTAATACTTATAGGAATTTAAAACTCTTTGCATTAAACAACATTAGAATCTACTTTGACCTTTGTTTGTTATTTTGCAAGATTTTGTTATTTAACATCTACTGAATTATATCACATAACTTCACAATAAATAGGTTGGTTTAATTAGTTTTATAGTGGTAAATCGTATGGATTTTGTTCATTTACCTTAAATTTTACTTCAACTGCAGCATCAGTTTCAGTTTCTTCAGGGAGATTGCCTTCAGTTGCAGGAGTTAGAGAAATCAATTTAGATGACATAGAAATTGCTGAGCAAATTTCATAAAGTGGTTTCTCCGTAATTCATAAAGGTACTTAAAATGGCACTCAAGTTGCAATTAAAAAGATATTTGACCCAAGATTGACAGATGAACTATTATCTGAAATTTATAATGAAATCGTTATGCAAAGTATATTAAGACATCCTAATATCGCTTTATTAATGAGAGTCATACCAAAAATGCCGAATATAGTTATTGTCTTTGAATACATGCCTGGCTCTTTATATAATTTACTTCATATTAAGAAGTAAGCGGTTTAAATGACACTTGAGGAAAGATTAAAAATAGCTAGAGATGTAGCTGTAACTTTTTATTACATGCATGAACTCGGTATTGTGCACAGAGATCTTAAGAGTCATAATATTTTAGTAGATGAGCATTTCAATATTAAGATTTGCGATTTCGGTCTTGCTCGATTTAAGGCTCGATTTCTATATAATTTTAATTAATTAGGCCGATCTAGGTAAAGGAACCATGCAGTTTTCAGAAACACCAGCTTATATGGCTCCTGAACTTTTTCAAAAACGTTTGTAAGATGAAACTGTGGATGTCTTCGCTTTCGGCGCACTTTTATGGGAGTTAGTAGCAAGAGAGGTACCTTATGATGGCCTCGATGTACAAGATATCAGAACTAAAGTTGAGAGGGATGAACCACTTAAAATACTATATGGCACAGATCAAAGAATAGAATAATTTATACATGAATGTAGAATTACGAAAATTATGTAAAAAATTTTAATTAATTAAATTGAATTGGAAAATATCAGGTTTAAAACCATTATCATTCACATATTTGTTCTCACAAATTTAATAAGGAGTATATCTCAAATTAACTTACTTAGCTGTTAGTTTTCATTTTTAAGTACCAATTAAATCAAATCTTTATTTTTATAAAATTCTTAGCAAAGATAATGCTAGTTTATATTTTAAACCTCTCGCCGATCTTACAATAATTGATACTCTTTCATTTTTAATAAATATTATACTATAAAAAATAACTTTTTTATTAATGGCAAATTCTTCGGATAGACCAAGCTTTGGTAGAATATTAGAAGTTCTAAACTAATTCGTCAAGCAATAATGAAAATTAAATATTTATTTGGCTTATTATTTCTAAATCATGTTGCTTTTATATCGTTTCAAAATTTGCAACTTATTTGTAAATCACAAGATATATAACATGATAGCCAGATAAGTAAATTTGTATTTATCACCTAAAAATCATTAAAAACACCTAAATTTAACATTTTTAAAAGTAAGAGTTAAACTCTTTGATAAATAAGAAATGATTTCATTACAATAACTTTCAATTTCATATGTAATTAAGTTATAACTTAAAAATATAGAGTATTAATTGTTCGAATAATTATTCTGAGAAGGAATTTAATATTTAGATACGTTTGAAAAATATACAAATAATTTAAAATTATATATTTTAGGATATAATATAGTGAGGGTGTGTTATTTTAACTTTAAAAATATGTTTTATAGAATTAAACTTCTAATGAAAAATGAAATTAATTTATGCTATGATCAATATAAGGTAGTTTCTGTCGTCCAATAATTGATTTATTTATTGAAGAGAATTTCTTGAAAATCAAACAAAAAGATTTATTAAAATTTCCAAGTTTTAAGTTTTTATCAAACTCTAAAGCAAAATCTCGAATATTATTTATTAATTCTATGACTTCTAACAATTTTATTCATAAAATTGTAAAAGACCTCATTTCAATAGTGCCAATTCAGGAATATTTGTTGTACTTACAAATAAATACAGGTCTTAAATTTTGAAAGTAATTATAAATATTAAAACATATGTAAAGCTTTTTATGATTTGCGAATGACTGCAAAGTTTTAGGCTTAAATGTTCCTGAGATTTAAAGACAAATATCTGATCCACAAATATTTCATTTAAATTTTTCATATAAAATTTATTGAGTTTTTTATGGTCAAATCTTGAAGAGATACAAGACATTTCACGAGCATTTAAATGAACTTATAGCAGAAGTATATGAGTTTATAAATGTTATTATTTTTATCTTATAACACTATTGCTAGAAACAGGAAACTTTAATTACTAAAGTATCACTGAATTAAATTATTCACTATTCTATCTCTATAATATTGAATCCTCTCCCGCATTTTAAAGCAATAAACTTGTAAATAAATCTATCTTTTAGCCAATAATGTCAGAAACCCTTAATAATTCTAAATTTATAGCATGTTTTCCAAGAATTACTAAAGCAGCAGCATGGAGCTAAGATTGACAAGGTGTTTGAAACACTCTTAGCCTTGGTAAAGTGCCAAAATTTTGAGGCAGTTTGTTAGCGAAATAAAGATTTTCAATAAAATATTGAGCAAGCTATTCTGTAGTGCTGCAAATATTACTTTACTTCCAAGCAAACTTCGAATTATTTAATATTTTTAATTTTCTTATGGGAAATTTAATACAAATAAAGTTTTAGTTAATTTACTTATAATTCTTTAACTTAATCTGTAAAGGATCAAATTAATATAGGCAAACATTCATAATAGCAATTATTAAAGCAATAGGTTATTAAGGAAGTTGGTGATGCTAATATTGACTACATGTTCTAGTTTTCTGCATAAAATCGTTAATAAAGCCAACAATCTTAATAATAAATATAATCATAAAAGATGTAGCAAAGTTTTTAAAACCAAAGAAAAGCAATCTCAAGTGTGAATATAAGCTTGGAGACCTTAAAGAAAAACTATGAGAATTACAAGAAATGCAGGTTGAAGGATGCTTGGAAGACTAAAGTGCAAAACATCGATGATATGATTTATATAATAATTTTCCAGGTTAGAATTTTCTGCAGGTTTTATTTTTTATTTTATACTATTTTATGATTAACAGGATGATTTAACAAAACACTACAGTCAAAGAAGATGTTCTAAATATTAATGAAGTTTTCTCAGTTGTGAGAAAAATTGTGGAAGAAGGAATGCAGCGTGAGTACCCTGGGTGCCAGCTACTTTTATACGGATCTTGTGTTAATGGACTCGCTCTAAAGGGAAACTCAGATGCAGACATGACATTAATCATTGATGACCTAAAAATAGATCATTAAGTTGTGCTCACAATTTTCTATTAAAAAAATTCAATTTTATTTCATGTTGAGTTGAGTTTATATTTATTATATATGTATATGCTGAGAAAAATTGAAAGAATGCTGATAAGTTAAAATTCAAGGCATGCAAATAGATTCCATCAATTACTCATGAAATTAATTAAGAGCGGCGCTCATTTAACTTTTAAAGACAAAGAAACGAATATAGAATTAGAAATTTCAATCAATAAAATTTTGGAAGTCTACATCTTATCTTTGTTTTAATTATTCATTTTCCTAACTTTATTCAGTAACTAAATTTCATTAATGCATATAATTTCAGCCCTATTGTAAACCTATGCATTAGCCGAGGAAAGATTCCTAAAAATTAATGGTACTATTGAAAAAATGGAATAAAAACAACTTCCCGGATGCTACAAGAAGAATAAATAGCTATAGCATAGTTTTAATGCTCCTCGCTTTACTCTAAGGAGAAAAGATAATTCATTGTTAAATATATAGGAAATCTTATTTTATGCTAATAGATAATGCAAGGCTGCAATTAATTAACAGGCAAGATGGTCAACAAAAAATGATAAGATATTAGAAATATGTTCAGGATCCAAATAGTTTAGATATTCTCAATACTGTCTTTTGAAGGTTAGCATTAGTGGAAAAAAATTTTCAGATAAATTAAGAAATTTAAATAGAATAGAGCATAAAAATTATATTAATAATTGACGGTTTATTTAATGGGTAGCTTTGAAATATGTCTCTTAAGCATATGTATATATAAATTATATTGTTTTAAAGTTAATATTTATATAAAATATTTTAGAATAATTTAAACAGCAAACTCCAATTTAAATTAGCGATTATTATAATATTTACTCATATTATTTAAGTTAGAGAATTTTCAATTTATTTAACTAAAAATTTATTAGATTTTATTTTGACAAATTTCTTTTTAAACTTACAATAAAAACTTAAAGTTTTGATCATATTAAATTTTTTAACTTTCCTAATGCTTTAATAAAATCGAAGCTGATGTTTACTTCGAATCGGATTTAGATTTAATTGGGGAAAACTTCTAGTCAGTCATCTACGCATAAACCAAAGAGTTTCACACCCCTGCTGAAATACTGATTCTCTTATTCAGGACTTTGAATTTAAATTATTCTGTCCTAAATTTATTAATTAACTTACTGTTTTTTGTATAATAAACATGAACACGCGATTGACGTGAAAAATTTGAAATAATTTACTACAAAATCAAGTATTAAGACAGAAATTCTTAAGTAGTTTTAAGAAAACGATAGTTATGTAAAAGCTAATGAAAACTATCAAAAGTGTTTATTATTGATATTAAAATTTAATTTTTACATTATTACCTCATGAAAATTACTCTATTTGATTAAATTTAATTAATGCTTGAATTAAAAGAGACATTGCTAATTTTTGTATTTAGGTGATATAAGAAACTTATTAATTCTAGTTAATTCAATAACTATATACGGTCAATTAAAATATAGATTTTTCTACCTATTAACTGGAGGTATTTTAAATTCAGTTTATAAGTTGTTTAATTAGAGTAAGTTCTATAGCCTGCATTTTCCTCATAATATATATATTTCGTAATAATAATTCTAGTATATTAAGTTTTAATTTTTTATTAGTTATATAGTTTACTTAATGAAATCAACAATTTTACTTTTATGATTGCTGACCCTTTCGATAAAAGCTAAACCTAAAGAATAATTTTTTTAATTTCCTTAATTTTTTTGCTACGATTATGATTGAACTAGTTTACAATCCAGCAAAGGCTTCGAAAATAGACAGTGACTTAGAGAAGAATTTCTTTAAGAAATTAAATGAAACTTTCCATGATTTGCTAAATGACTAGAGATTCGACCAATTTATAAAGTGATAGCAATGCAAAAGAGAGATATTTATCTCTGATAGTTACAATGATAATATGATTTTAGTTTAATTAATTTTTTGAAGTTTGGAAGAATCTTAAATTAATATGCTTTCAAGTAAATTAATATTGCTAATGTACAATTTTTTTGGAAAATTAAGTTAATTATTAATTAAATTAATGGCAGTTAATTTTGTCCAATTCTAAATAACAATTTACTTTTCTAATAGAGAATTCTTAATTTTGGCATTAAATTTACTAAACAAATCACCCAAAATTAAAGTCTAGTTATCTCTCCTACGATGCGATAAGGGAGTACCGTCAATAGTAAAGTGCAGCTAATTTTGAATTCTATAATGAACAAGTACCATATTTTCAAGGTTTAGAGTAAGTTAAATGCCACAATTCTAATAAACTATTAAATAATTTTCCAATTCAAATATACTTTAGCAATATTGAAATGGGTGAATAAGTATTGCAAATAAAAAAGGTATTTAAAGATTTAATTAAAGATTATTTCTAATATTGTTTTTAATTTTATAAAGTTAATTCCAATGAAATTACATTAATAATTTTGATATTCTAATATTTTCTAAAATAAATAAAATTCCTAGAATTTGAAGTGAATTTCTATTTGCAATATTATAATCTGAAATATTCTCAGATGTAATACTTTATAATTTCTTAGGACTGGTGCAAAATCAACTATTGTAGGAATACATTTGATTTGGGAAAATAAATTAAATTTAAATAAATAAATAATAATTAAAATTCGTGGCAGTTAACTTTCTGGAAACCTAGACAATATGGTACTTGTTCGATAGAGAATTCAAAATTAGCTGGACTTTACTATTGGCGGTACCCCTCTATCGCATCCCTGGAGCGAGATAACTCGATTTTAATTTTAGCATTAAAATCAACTAAACAAATCACCAAAAATTAAAGTCGAGTTATCTCGCTCCAGGGATGCGATAGAGGGGTACCGCCAATAGTAAAGTCCAGCTAATTTTGAATTCTCTATCGAACAAGTACCATATTGTCTAGGTTTCCAGAAAGTTAACTGCCACGAATTTTAATTATTATTTATTTATTTAAATTTAATTTATTTTCCCAAATCAAATGTATTCCTACAATAGTTGATGTAGTTTGAATTTTCTTCAGTCTATTCTTTGATGAAATATAATATATAATATTTAGGATTTCAGGAACTATTTCAAGAAACAAGATACTATGGCTCGTGATAATTACACTACAATATTTTAACATTATAAATAGATTTTATGTTACTATCGTTTGAATTATTTTCTAACTTCTTGTCCTTTCTTTAAATAATAAGAACAGGCATACGTACACAATAAATATTTGTCGAAATTTGAAATAAGAGGATCAAGGTTAAAGCTAAGGTAAATAAATAACTCAAAAGAATATCAAACTTTGCCATGTTCTTAAACTCAAAACCAATTGAAGTATTTAAGAAATAACATCAATTATATTAGAAATTAAATGTTTAAAAAATGCTTTATGAAATTGAGGAATAAAGTTTTGTTAATTTTTAAATATTGTGAAGCCCTTTTATTTAGTGAATTTGATGATGCCTAGTTAAATTTTTAACACAAGATTTTTGCTCAAAATTTACTATTTAATAAAATTTAATTGAAATTAAAAAAAACGATAAATTGATAATAAAAAAACATGCTATAAATGTCAGAAATTTTAATGCCTCTTTTCCAGAAATAAATCTTATCTAGACATAAATTTTTATGATTTATATGTAATTAAATTCACAATCATTTATATTTCTGCATTATTAAATACTGTCAAATTTTGAGATTGAGAGTTTTAATTAAATCAAGAGATTTGAGGTTACGAGTATATCAAATTATAAATTAGCTTAATATTATTAATCAGATTAGTTATAAAAGAGGAAGGATTCAGGCTCTTATTATTATTGCTTAATTATATATGTTATCAAATTAAATTATATTGAGCTTTAAAACAATGCAAAGTTGGGAAGGAATTTTCATAATTAAATATGATTAAAGAATAATTAAATTCGAACCTTAAGGGTCGTAATGGGAGCTTAGCTAGGAAATGAATACCACGAACCTTCAAAAGCCAATACTAGTACGTCACCCCAATTTCTATTATAAATTAATTATTAAATTCCTTATAAGGCAATTTTTTGCTTATTGATTAAGATATTTCATTTTCTTAATGAATAGTATAAGACTTTATTTCTCAGATCAGTTGAGTAACTTTGCTGTGTTTATAGATGTTATAAATATAAATAAGGCTCTTGACTATTATGGAAGCGTTGAATCAAGATATGACCTCCAGAACAAAATGTCAGAGAACAAGATGCCGCCCAGACCTCGCGTGCAAAGTGAATTTAATGTCCTTGACTACTTTCAAGAGAAAAATATTTACCTGAGCACAAGAATTTAAATTCTAAAATTTATTGGATTTTTATAGCAAAAAGAATCTTGATTTTATGATTATGCCCCATGTTAAGGTAAAATTTTTTGAATAGAAGTCATTATGAATTTCTTTAATACAAAAGTGTAAGATATAATTACTTAATCATTAATTAATTAAACAAAATTCTTGATAATTATTAGGGTTTCTCTCTGGTTTGATTCGTAGGTATCGCAAGATTTGCATAATTTATACTGATATCATTCGAAGCTCAGTTGTTAATCGGTGGTTCGTTAGATGCAGTAGTGTGTAATGCTACTAGTAGCTCTGTTTTCCATCAATTCTGTGTTTCGCAGAGTATTTTCGACTAATTCGCGCGTTATCGGAGTTTATACTTACAGTACCGTATTATACAGTATACTGTTGAGAGATTGTAACTTCTATAAAAAAAAACAGTAAAAAAATTCAAAATATGCACAATTAAATATAATTTGTCGGTGCTGATGAATGTGATTCTCATAATTTTCGTAACATTTTTACATAATTTGCCAAAATTAAAAAACTTTTAACTAAAATGAATTCTCTAAAAAGAAATAGGTTTCTGTTAATGCAGAAACATTTTAGCAAATTATGTAAAAATGTTACGAAAATTATGAGAATCACATTCATCAGCACCGACAAATTATATTTAATTGTGCATATTTTGAATTTTTTTACTGTTTTTTTTTATAGAAGTTACAATCTCTCAACAGTATACTGTATAATACGGTACTGTAAGTATAAACTCCGATAACGCGCGAATTAGTCGAAAATACTCTGCGAAACACAGAATTGATGGAAAACAGAGCTACTAGTAGCATTACACACTACTGCATCTAACGAACCACCGATTAACAACTGAGCTTCGAATGATATCAGTATAAATTATGCAAATCTTGCGATACCTACGAATCAAACCAGAGAGAAACCCTAATAATTATCAAGAATTTTGTTTAATTAATTAATGATTAAGTAATTATATCTTACACTTTTGTATTAAAGAAATTCATAATGACTTCTATTCAAAAAATTTTACCTTATCAATTTAATTTTCTGCGAAATTATTCACTTAAGAAAGGGAATTATTTTAAGCAGCATCAGACAACCCACTTTACGCAAGTATGGTAGCGCTAATGTTACGTTGAAGGAAATAGACATTATTGAAAACCAATTGGTTGTTATCCAAAGACAAAAATTATTCTCAAAATTAGGAATTAGTTTAAAATATATATGCATTATTTTTAATAAAGCAATAAAAATTGCTTATATAAATTTAAGAATAAGTAAGTAAAACCCTGTTAGTCAATTAATAATGAAGATTGAGAGATAAGAAAAAATTAATCAAAAATATAATTATTATTGGCTGAAATTAAATATAATTAGACTAAAACCAAATTTAAGCACCATGATTAGTTTATTTTATAGAGACAATAAATAAACCTAATAATTTTAATAATTAGCCCACATTTTAATAACCAATAATAATTAAATTTTAATATATTTGTTCCTTACTCCCAATCTTCGTTCTTAATTTTCTAAGGAGCTTTTATCATCTTTCTTCAAATCCCCCCTCTTAATTAATATTTAAATATGTTAATTTAGGTGCTAACCTCACATTTTATAGAAAACGATCAGCCCAGCAATTATGGAGGCTTCAGTGACCATTTATTAAATAAATTATTTAAGTGATTATTATTATATTTGAAAGTGTGATTTAATAAAATTGTTCACAACCCACATCCCCCAGTAATAGAGACAACAATACCCCAACCCTTAAAGGCATGCTTCAGTAATAATAATAAACCAGCTTGAAAGAGAGAAACGCATCTGTAAATTAAAACCTATCAAACCACCCAAGCGGAGCAGTTGCAAGTCCAAGGTACTTTATTTACAATTTTAATTAATAATTTTTTAATACACCACTAAGAAAGTGTCAAACCAACAGATTTTCACTATAAAGGGCTAAGATAGAGCTGGCATGATCAAAGACGACTAAGTTGTAAAAGATCATATGGACAGAGAGTTCTCCATCCTTTAAGATAACTTAATTTAAATATAAATATTTTATTTATTCTAAGAAGTTAAATCATTAATTAAAGAGCTTGAGATGGACGACTATGACAGAAAAATGACTTACGACAACTGGGGATAGAACCCTTACTACCAAAAAAGTGATATTCAAGGTCTTGAATCATCCCTAAAACTTATTAAAAACGCCTAGCTAGAGCAAGGAATTAGTAACAGAGTTTTAATGGACCTTTTTCACAGACAAAAGAAACAACTCACCAGAAAAGTTTACTCTACAAACATGGTCATAGATGCTGTTCCATCTCTCTCGAATCTTGATCTAATTGAGGAGGAGCAGATGCTGAAGGACTTTGAGACTAGTAGTGCCTAAGAATATATTCCAAGTGATCCTCTTGAAATCAATGAAATGAACGATTGTATTTCTCAAACAAAGTCCGCTGATGATTAAGTCCAAGACGACCTAATTGACTCAGACGGAAAGGACATTCCTAATGAGTTTACTCTTCAGTACATGAATAATTTATGCATCAAAATATTATAAGTCGATTCTCATTGTAAATTTTAAACACTGACAACTTTGAGCAAATGACAACAGTCGGAGGTTTGACTAATTCTCCTAGCAAGCAAGGATGCTCTAATCATGGAGATATGATTTCAGACTTCTAAATCACAGCAGCTTCCACCAGACACAGATCTTTCTCTTAATAGACTGAGCTTATCACAGTAACAGACCACCAAGATAGATACGGAATGTAAAGAAAGACAACAATGATGTTCATTGAAAATGATGCAATTAGCTAGTATATGTTATTTTGGGTGAAATAATTTAGAAAATCAACTTTGAACATTTCTATTTAATTATATTAATTTTATTTTATTTTCAAGTACTCTACCGCATTTTAGCTATTTTGCGGTAGAGTACCTTAATTATATTAATTATAAATGTATTTAAATTTAAAAGCTAAAATAAAAATGAAGTTATGTTTTATACAAAAGTAATGTACAATATAAATATTAATATAAATTGCGAATAAATTATAAATGCTGCTATATTAAGAAACAAAACGATAAGATATAATATTTTTTTATTTCTAAATTTTTAATAATTATAATTAATAATTTTAGAATATAGATTACTTTTGTATAAAACATAATTTCATTTTTATTTTAGCTTTTAAATTTAAATACATTTATAATTAATATAATTAAGGTACTCTACCGCAAAATAGCTCAAATGCGGGAGAGTACTTGAAAATACAATAAATTAATATAATTAAATAGTAATGTTCAAAGTTGATTTTCTAAATTATTTCACCCGAAATAACATATTTTAGCTAAATGAATGAACAAATTGAACAAATCGAAAGAAGAAACAATGTTATTATTTGAAATTTATTGGGTTTGTGGCTAAATAAATAAACAGCACTGGAAACATATCATTCTAACCAGAAATTGACGAAGACAATTAAATACAACTTCCAGACAATCTAGATGAACTTGAGAGAGCGGATAGACTTACTGAAGTGGCTCAAGAAGACATAATAGATGTCGATAAGAGTGATTAGACTAATGACTTACCAGTACCAAATGACGAAATAGAGCCTCCACCATCCGTAAGGAAGGTGGAGGTTTTTGAAGACTACATATAAGCCCCAGGCGAGGTATTCTCCCCAGACACTAAGATGTTTGGTAAGTATGTTTCGGGGACTGTCGCTAATCTTGATGACCAGGTGTTAAATAAGAGTGGCGGGCTAGGATGTACACTATTTTCACTTGATCACAAGAAACTCAGGCTTAGACACCTTTCTAAGCTTGCTTCGGAAAAGATTTGGTTGCCGCCTATGAACTAACCAAAGAGCAATTAAAATCTCGTTATTTTCAAAATTTGTCTCATTAAATTAAATTGTAATTTTATTTTGGACTGGGATGATACAATTTTCCCGACTTCACATTTGAATCCGGTAGACAAGACATAGTACGATTTCTTGCTGGAAAAGTATGCAAAGTACTTAACCGATATTGAATAAGAAGCTATTAAGCTTATCAACAGCTGTTTGAAATCCTGTAAAGTAGTAATTATTACAAATGCTGAAAAAGGATGGGTAGAGTTTTCCTCAAGCAAGTTTATGCCTAAACTCCACAATCTTCTAATGAACTCTGTCAAGATTGTCTTAGCTTTGTATATTCAAATTACTGTTCCAATATTCTATGATAATTTAAAATAGCTAGAGTTGACTACGAAGATCAGTACCCTATGGACACCTACAAGTGGAAGTAGCTTGCATTCTAAAAACTCTGGGAATGTAAAGATCTTCAACTTGATAAAGCCTCAATCACAAACTTAATCACTTTCGAGGATTCTGAATACGAAATGGAGGCTGCAAGAAAGTTCGGTTCTAAGCATAAGAAATCGAATAATAATATTAACATTTTGATATTAAAGCTAGGTTATTATTTAAAATGCTTCGTGAAGTTGATTAAGCTCAGAGAATGCCCAAGTTTTGATGAATTGTATAAAGAATTGCTTGTAATTTTGAAAGATTCAATTATATCTTTTAGTCTTACAAGAACTTGACAATTAGACTTGAAAAGTAAGTTTTATAATAAATACCAAATTTGATTTCCCATTATCCCATGATTATACCGTTAATTTAGGGTTAAAGACGGAAGATGAGTTAATTATCTTCAAGCCTGAATCGTATTGAGCAAACACGGAGTTCAGATTTTCAATTAAATGCCGACTAAATTTCTATAAGGCAACACTTTATATACTTGGCTAAGTACGATTCTCAACTCTATCATACACTTTTATTAATCTGTGTTGAAAAAAAGACTCTAATAAAAACTTTATTTATCATTCTAATATTGGAATCAACCCCCCTCCCCTTTTCCTTTAAAAACAATAAAATAAATTTTAGTTTTACTAATTTAGAGAATTTTGAAGCATAGAAAAATTAATTTAATAGAACAGAGATTGCTGAATTGTATCTTAGACCCCTTTACTAATTATTCAAAATTTACAATCATTATTATGAATCTACATTACTGTTACCAGCCTTCATTATACCCTAATACTTCTAAAATAAAACTAACAAAATATAAATTAAGTTTATTAAATTTTTGAAGACTATATCCAAATTAAACTTTCTCATTTATTTGTATATTTGCTACATGGTAAGGACAATAAGTAATTATAAATATTGTAGGAATACATTTGAGTTTGGGAAATTAATTAAAATTAAATTTATAGAAAATCTTAATAGTGGCAGTTAAAGTTGTTCAAATTTGATGATTTTGGGCTCATTCGATAGAGAATTAAAAATCAGCTGGACTTTACTAATGGCGGTACTATTTTATCTCATCCATGGAGAGTTAACTCGACTTTAATTGGAGGGTATAATTGAACGAATTTAGAGGCATCCAATTAAAGTGGAGTTAACTCTCCATGGATGAGATAAAATAGTACCGCCATTAGTAAAGTGCAGCTAATTTTGAATTATCTATCGAATGAGCCAAAGATCGTTCAAATTGGTCAACTTTAACTGCCAATATTTTGATTTATTATAAATTTAATTTTAATTAATTTCACAAATTCGAATGTATTCCTACAATATTAATCGATAATAAGGAGATATTAATCATTTGGATTGGCGAAAAGCAAAAACTATATAAATTACGTGAATTAAGCATTTCTCATACTACTAATATCTTTTTAAAAAGTATGATTGAGTGATTGGCAAGTTGCGATAGTGGGGTTGGTAACTTAGTTGTAATTATATCATAAAAAAATTGAATATTGCTTTAATTTATATTAAGGAATTTAAAGCATAAATAATCAAATAATATATAATTTAAAGTTGAGATATTGATGTTTCAAAATTCAAATAACTATTAATTATATACATTTCATTCAAAATTACTATCTACCTCTAATTTGAATTCAATCAATCTCATTGACTAGATTGTTTTTTGCAGTCTAAATAAAAGTAAAAATTTATTACAAACTCTGGGACCGAGGTTTTACAATTAAAAATTATTTTCAATTTTAATAATCAATACCAATAATTAATTGCAATCCCATCTGATTTAAAATGAATATACAAGCAAGCAGTCTTTTAAAGTTAATGATTTAATTTGGTATAGTGCTGATTACTCTCGTTTTAAATAGAAATAAATGATATATATAATCAACATTGAAAAAACCTTGGAAAGATATTTTTCAATAAGTTATTATATATAGATAAAAACTTGAAATTAATGAGTTTTTTCAAAATTTCGATATTTTCTGAAAAAAATATTATGTTTTTTAATTTTATTGTAGATATAACAAGTCATAAAAATTCTACTTATCTGAAAGGTAAGATTATGTTGTACTAACTTATATGACTAATTTGGACAAATGTTTTAATTTACTTAACAATATTAAACGAGATGATAGTAACTAGAATTAATTGCTCTTAATTTAATTTTCCATCATTTCAATTAAATGATGTTGAATATTGCTAAAAAATTAAGAAGTAACAATCAACGTTATTTTTTAAATTCGAATAGAATTATATTTCAAGAGTGAAAAATAAAAATGATGTCATCTTAGTAAGATAGTGTGTTTTACAATTTTATATTTAATTCCAATTCATTAATCTCTTAAACATGATTTTATCATTAATTTGACTATAGGAAACTATCCTGAATGCTCAACTCCAGTATAAATGTTATAAAATTTGAGCACTTCAAGAAATTAAGTTTAAAATTTTCTTCTATCTCATGAAAAAAATGTTTAGAATTAGGCCACTCCAGCAGGAGGAGGAGCATCTCAATCGAAAATAATATACTCACCTCAAAGTTAAGAAGTAAAGGAATTTGATAAAGAAAACGAAGAAGAATTGAAAACTAAAATTGAGAAAGCAATCGCATATAATTGCAAAAGTTAGTAGAGCGGAAAGGGAAGTAGTAATAGTAAACGAGAAGAAAATTTATAGCTAATTAAAATACCGAAATAAATCGATAATTCAAAGGCGAAATATATTTTGCAAAACAATGAGATAAATAAGACTTTACAAGCATAAATGAGTAACAATCGTTAAAAAAGCAAGGAGACTACTGTTTAAATGTAAACCTCAAGCAATCTAATTCATAAAGTGAATTCAAGAATGAATCAGCAATTAAATCAGTTTAATTAAACAATAAATTTAAAAGCTGCACTGGGTTCATCGTAGAATCCTAAACGCACTAATTTGTTTGATTATAAATTGAGCATTTCTTGTTAAGCGAGGTCGTCATAAGTGACTCAAACTCATAATACAATAATTCAAAAGAATTTAAATAATGATTTTGCTCAAACTGGTTAAAATTCATGCAGAAACAAATCAAAATCAAATGTTTAAACTAAGGGTTTCCCGACTAGGAATAACAGCATTCATAATAACTCAATATCAACTTAATTAGTTAAGAAAATTCCTTAAGTTATTTAATAGTAGCAATATCACTCCAATATTAATGACGTTTAAACTTAAAATAAATCCATTGTTTCTTAAACTTCCATAAATCCAAATGAAAGCTTAAAATAAAAGTTATCAACTTCCTTAAGTTCAAGAATATCGTTAGCTGAAACTGTAAGTAACAAAGAAAATGAATAGATTAATAAAATTTCTAGTTTTATTGCGGAAAATAGCTTAAGGAGGTTAGATAAGTTTAAATCTATATTTTGTGGAACCAATAAGGGCATAAGCTTTTTGCAGCAATAAACCATGATTTAGAACAGGAAATCTAATGCTAGGTAAATCTAAAAATCCCCAGATAGCAATAAAATTATTGGGTTGCTGTCTCCAGTGTAAGAAAAGTCCACACATCAAATTGGGGATTTGAAAAATCGAAGACATTTATAAGATAAGCATAAAAGAATGATTGATTATTACTCTAATCAAAGCTCTAAAGCACAGTAATCAAGTTAAATTTAATTGAGAAAAAATAATGGTTAAAGTGATATTGATTCATTTGAAGGATTTCAATCACCAAATACTTGTGCTAAAAAGTTAAAATCAAATGAAAAATTGTTAAAAAGTAAATCTCCAAACTAAATTGAAGTTGGATTACTGATTCCCTCATGTTAGACTAGCTTAAATAATTAAAGATATCAAAACTCTTAAAAGTAATTAACTTTAGCGGATTCTGATCTAAGGAACTAAAAATCTATAAAGCAGAGCAAACCCCCAAAACCGTAACAATAATTTGATACAATCTTGACTCATCGCCGAGATCAAACTATTTTCAGCTTGGAAACCCAATCTGTACTCTCTGATAAAATAAAATATAATAATACCACTTAGATGTCTGGCTCTACTAGCTTAAGATCAATTACTTAACCATAACCATTTAATCTGTCGAGATCAAATTCAAGAAGAAATAAAGATGTCCTAGTAAAAGAAAAAATAGAAAAAGAATAGAAAGAGTTGGATGACATAGAACAACGTGCTAAGAACTTCTAGAAGTAGTTAAGAAATTAAGAAATTCCTATGTAATTAATAAATTAAAGTAATTATCTCATTTAAAATTATAATTGTTATTATATTAAGTCCAATTACATTCCAGACATGCAAGCCTATAGGTCAACAAAGAATCTGACAAGCTTTAAGGATTTTAATTTTAATTCTACTACTTCAATGCAAGGGTCAAGTTCAATACTATCGCTATCTAATGCTAATTACAACAGCAGGGCATAAAGATCAAGAGATCCTAGTAATGAAGGGGTGGCTCATAAAACAAACAACACTACGAAGTTCAGAGGATTAAGGAAAAATGTGATAGAATTTTATGCTCAAGAGAATTCCTTAAGATTGCCTTAAACTCAGGGTCTCAAGGCCAAAGGGAACAGAAATACTTAACAGTATAAATCCCAAGTTCAGACTGCCAATTACTCATCAGTAAAATCTCATGATAAAAATGATTTTATTAAAATTGATGGAGACACCTCGGTGTTTTCGTAATAGTAATGCTTTTTTTTAATTTGCAATATATATTTAAATATATATATATATTACAAACTACTAACTCCTAATTGCGTATTAATCTTTGCATTTTTAAAATGCTTCAGTAACATAATTAACTCAGAGGACTTTTTAAGAGAATCATCTTTCATTTAACAAGTTATTGACGAAGTAGAGTAAGAGGAAGTAGATCCATTAGCTCAGTCTTAAGTACACTAGATAAAATGGACATTATTTGCATAATATTAAATATTTATAAATCGAAATGTAAAGTGCGGTTTTAGAAAAATACAAGTCATTTATTCATGCCACTGATCTTTTATTTTTAACTAAAACCAAATAAATAAATGGGCAAAAAGTGAGCAGGAAATTATGATTAGTAATCGTGATATGCTTGACATTGAGGACCTATGATAAATCATTAGGATCAATATGGAAATAAATTTAATTAGTAATTTTATGTTACTTTGCCTCTTCACCTAATTAACTCTATTATTAGGAATTATTATTGGTGTGGCTTTACACAATTAAATTAAGTAAATTGAATTTTGAATTGTAAATATATTTTGAGTGAAAAATGAGCGATAGCATATTAAAATCTTCTAGCACAACCACAGCTAATAATCAGATAAGAACCCAGAATAGCTTCTTTGACAAGCGGTAAAGTTCAAATCTCAGGTAAACTTTGAACAATACAAATAAAGATCAAAATATTAATAAATCAGCTACCTCGGTCAAATCGAATACTCAAAGGTAAAGCATCAGGTCAAATATTCTAATTTATGAAAAAAATAATGTTATATATTATAAAAATCACTCATAAGTAGTGGACATAGGTTATTATAGAAATAAATCTATAGTGAAAATTAAATATTAGACAACCATAATAAAGTTAAAGACCAAATCAATAGTTGAGAAATGGTCCTATAACTAATAAATAAATTAGACATTCTAGCTAAGATTAATAAAAGAATTAGTAAACAGGAGTTGCTCAAGATAAGTAAAATGATAATTATTTAAGTTATTTATATTAAGCATCTAAATTTAATGAGGAATTTGACAATGCTGGAGTGCATAATTTTATGGCAAACCAAGCAAGCAAAATGTTACATGATCCACCTCCTTTACAAGAGTCTATAAATCTTACAATATCAAACAATCTAATGTTATAATTCATCCTATTTACCTTTAAAATAGGGAAATAGATTAGGGGTCATGGTTGATTTTGGAGTATCCCAATTAAAAATTCTCATTTCTTTATTTTTGTTGTAAATTTAAATGCTTGAAGATACCTAATCATCTGTTGTCTAAATGACGGTACAGTCTCCTGCCACAGACATATTAATAAAACTATCTTAATATAAAAGCATTCTCAAATATAAAGAATACTGCAAAGCGCTTATTGATGATTTTAACTCAAGTTACTACAAAAGTAGCTACAGAAATAACAGCCATATTAAGCCTGCCACTGATGTTTTAAACTCTTTATAGAATTAAGCAGGAGTGTAAGTAGTTAGTGAAGTTTAAAATATTAACAAGAGAACTGCTAAGAGAGGGCAAGGGAATTACTAGAAATATATATGAGATAGTAGCAGGAGTAAAATGGGTAGCAGTGTCCAACTAGTTATATTAATCATGGAACACAAATGAAAAGTGAGATAGAAAATATTAAGCACATTCACTTTATATATCGAATATGTGTTTCTTAATTACTATATGATTATATATGATTTATATGAGATTGCTCAAAATACAAGTCTTGCAATAAACATTTAGTTAATTAATTAGTAACCATAAAATTCTTAAGCATTCAATCAATCTCAAAACCATCATGCCAATTATTCGTAATAAAAGCAATATTAAAATAACTTTGGCTTTGATGGCAATTAATATATTAAGAAGTTGAAAAGCACTATTTTTAGTTAAAACAATAGACAGTCTCAGCATTTTAACAATAATGGAGGAGTTTAATAGTAGATAAGTGGAAAAAGCAATCGAGATGGGACTTAAAGAAGTGGGTTGACTGGCTATCCAATTGGTGATATTGTGAGTCCAGTTTCCTAGAATAAAAATGGATATGCTTAATCTAAAAACACCAGTTATAATTGGAAATTTTCTTCATTTATTGATGATATTTTTAGACTTTTGAATTCTATATTTGAAAGTACAAAAGGGCATAACTTTTTACACTTATATTAGGTGAGTAGCAATCCGTTTCATTTATCATTAATTCGTAGCAAAGAAGATCTAGCAATTTACAATATAGCTTTAAATCAGTAGCGCATACTCTTAAGAAGCGACTCAATCCTAAACTATTAAAGAGATCATTAATAAAATAACAGCAACAATGGCAATACTTATCATTAAGGAGGTGTGATAGCAGTTGACATGGCCTTTATTAATTTATCTGCTGGAATTATTGATTTCAAGGTGTAGTATAGAAAGCATAATGGGAATAAGTGATTCAATACTAATTCTATTATAAAGACTTAGTTTTGAAACACTTCACCGAGTAACTTATAAAAAACACTCAATATATAAATGCAATTCTTACATGTCTGCATTAGCAAGCAATTACGCTAAAAGTGCATTAAAGCATCAGCATATCAATAGCAATATAACTATTTCGAATACTCAAAACCATTCCAATAATTTCAAGAATCAGACAAGTCCTAAAATCTAGTTGCAATTTGTCAACGCAAATAATGACAATGAAATGCTTAACTATAATTACCTTACTCATAAACTTTTAGATATACTAATTAATTTTTTGAATGCTTTTATATTTATATTTAAAAAGAGTATGACTATAGTTTTTTATTTGGGATGTTTATTTTTTAACTTGTTAATATTGAGTTTATAGATGATAATATTGCATATAACCCCATTAAATAATCATAGTCGTAGTTTAAAAATAAGAGAGAACAGAAAAATAGCAGGATAATATCTATAGAGTAGCGATACTAGGATAATATTGGGTGGGTCACAATTAAAAAATATTAGTATGTCATTCCTCATAATTAAAAATAATTTATTAATTTTAATTAAATTTTTGTTTTATAAACTTGAATTATCAGCAATAAATTGATAAATCCTCCTAGAGATAATAAAAATCTAAATAGATTGAAATAATTTGAATTGAAATTATTATCTAAGAGCAGTGGAGGTACAGCAGGAGGGAGTGTCCTGAAATGAAAATACAGATTTAATCTAAATACTTCTTGATCACAATATTTACATGATTTAAGCATTATCATATCTAAATAGATAGTCTAAGAATGATAACGCTCGTAAATGAATTTTAAATATATCTTTAAAATTATGTAGTTATTAATTTTTATCAATGTCATTTTTAACTAAATTCAACATTTATGTTTAAATTATAGCTGATTAATTGTCTTGCTTATAATAATAATTGTAATTAATAATGAGGATGTCTGATTTTTAAATATTCAAATAATCGTCTAAATCTAAAAAACAGATGCAAAGCACAACAAAGAAATAAAATAGTGTAAAATTTGCAAACATATTCAGATCTATGAAGAAATCATAGATTCTTGTGAGTCTTGCTGTATTAGCTCTGATTTCAAGCTAAAATTTGGTTTAATCTCAAGAAGTCTTTGATGAATAGGATGTAATTCAAATTATTTATTAAATAAACAATATTTCTCTTGCTTATATCTTTTAAAATAAACGGTCAACAATATTGAGAATATAGAACTAAAAACGATTGTAATTCGGAGTTAACTCCCGATTCATTTATTGAATAGCAATAGTGTAAATAATGAAAATTTATTTATTTAAGCTTTCCAGAACTAATACTGGGGCTTATGCCAACCATATAATACAATCAGATATCCACAATTTGATTTTTTTTATACTTTCATCAACCCTACCCCCGTGATTAGGTAGGCCAGTGTTGGCATCAAGCTCATGCTGATTGCCAATAATGACAATAATAAGTGGAGCCTGGACGAGTATAAGTTCCTAAGTTACAAAGAAATGCGCACTCGTATGTACCAACTTTAAGAGAAATACCCTAACATCATGGAGATATAAACTTCAGAGGAAATGTTTGATATTGGTCATGAAGCTTTTTGTGGCAATGAAGTGTAAGTACATCATTTAATTTTTTTAAGGTAGATAATCATTGTTGATTATGAAATTTTATCAATATTTTCATAAACCAAATTTGGATTATTAACAACTCTAATAGATGCAAACTCAATATTGTAACTTTGACTGATTTCCAAGTATTAAAAAAATACATCAGTAAAAAATGAATTGTTAAAAGGGAAATTTATTAAAGTAAAGTTTAATGTTAATTTTAATTTAATGTAAATATATTCACTCTTTCATCATATCATCGATGTTATAAACACCTTAACTCTTCCTTGCCTCTTATTTTTCCTTCTCCCCATCACTGTATCTTTCGTAAACTCTCTTCAATATTTCTTAGAACAAATATGAGTCTTCAAATCAATCGATAGGATGTACCTATTTACATACAGCTTCCCATCTAGAAAATAATTATTCTTCCTTTTTGATAGTAACTTAGTCATAGTGCTTGCAGCGAGCTTTAAAACAGAAAAACAAAGTGAGTGTGTTGGACAAGAGTTAAGGGTATAATTTTGATATCGATTGGAAATTTTAGTTCTTAGTGTCGAAAGTAAGTAATTAGTTTCTGGGAAATCAAATCGAATAGCTAAGTTATAAGTAGTTGGTCTAATTAAGTATTGGGTATCTCGCCTAAATATTATTTGATATTTAACAAGAAATCAATCAAATTATAGAGAGTTTGGAAATAAGGTCCATTCAAAAAGAGTTCTGATTATTAATTGATTAGTACTAACGTTTCATCCAGATCTTTCAAAAGCTTTAAGATTTTTTCACATACTAATTTAATTTTATCCTCACTCATTAAATCAATGTCTTCTAATAAAGCATTTGGTAAAGCTCTTTGAACATACTAATTAATTATATTTAGATTTTCATCATTTTGAAGTTAATATTAGCACAGTTAAAAATGACAATTAAAACCCCATCTCTGGTTTAGAATTTGTTGTCTTTCTTCGTAAGATTTAGTCAGCTCTGAATCGTTTAAATAGCTGATTGTGACTTCTTCGTTTTCCTAAATATCTCTTATTGCTTTTACAAATACAACACTTGAGTCCTCTTTTAAAAAACTCTTACTACAATTTGGTAAACAAGAGTGATTAATTAAACTTGCACTTTTGAACAATAAATCATACTGAGTAGGATTTTGATCTAATAGATCTTGCTTTGAGAAGGAAGGGTGTTAACTTATGATAACTAAATTTTGTTTTACAATTTGCTTCAGCTAATCTTTACTTATTAAGAAAAACTATTTATCATTATTTTTTAGCAGGAAATCAGTCAATTATTTGTTTAAGATTGAAAGTTAAAATTCTTAGTCTTACATAGGGCCTCGAGATAAGTAGTTAAGCTATAGTGCATTTAAAATTGGATTATTTCTTTGAAGTCTATCCAATTGCTCTACTAACTTTTCTTAAGTGGAGGTACCAACATGTTTTTAAATAACAAATGCCTAATTAACTATAACATATTCACCTTCGTTGATTTTTTTGTTTGCAAATAGTCCTCGACTAATGAAATTTCCATCTGAATCTTTAATAACTTTTAAGCCTACTTTTTCATTGGTATAATCTGCGACTCTTGTCATTTAATCGTGAGGATTTTGTGGATTATAATTTTCGATAATAGACTTTATTCTAAACTTGCCAAAGTCTCTGTTATTATTGATAAATTCCGATTGCTTTTCAAATAGTAAATTAGATGATTTAAACATTTCTTCTTCATGATGAGTATTGCAATATTTCTTCAAATGTTTGAGAATGTTTCTGGACTGATTGAAATCCCTCAAATAATCACTTAAAATGTAAGCTAATCTAAATTTAATTTTTATTAGAACTTCCGAGTTTAGGTCAGCTGCATTTCTCTGGAATCTCAGAGCTATTTGGATATTTTTAAAAGCCTCTTCATTTGTGAGTAGTTTTAGAGAACTTTAAGCCATATTATTATATATCAAAGATTTCTCATTTTTAAACACACAAAATGCAGCTGCTTTTTTATAAATTTCATATGCTTACTGATACTTTCTGGCAATATAAAATTACTTTGCTTCGTTTCTTAGCTTATCATATTAGGACTTTTATAAATCCTCATAAACTTGTTAATTTTACAATTATTCATTGTAATTATCTTAAACAACATCATTTACATCTTACATCGGTTCTTGTTGATTATTGCTATTATTTTATTGCTCCTAAATTTTCTAAAGCCTCTGCTCTTTATAATTCTATCTCTATTAAGCAGCTAATTAAATCATGCTTAATTTCTTCGAGAATATTGTTATTTTGTGAAGATTGACTGTTTGTCTCTTCGAAATCCTCAGAGTCAGAGCTGCTGCTACCACTCTCATTTTCCAATTAATTTTGAGATACATTGTTTTGAATAAAGTCATTGGGAGGGGAACTTAGAGAATCTTAATGATTATAATCATTAAAATCATTGTGAATTTAGTTAGTTTGATTAATGATTTATTAATCTCCTATTTGATCAATTTCCATAATAGAATTACGATTTTAATTAGTTATAGATTTATTTAAATAATTTAATGTTTAAAGATATTTTGGGGTTTATCAACCAATTAAATATTTAAATGATATATTGTTGAATTATCTCATAACATAACAGTGCTTCAAAAATATCCTTTGAAAAATTATGAGTAAACATAAATATGTGATAATAACTTAAATGAAGTTATTTATAATTAATTGATTTATTAAAAAAGCTAATATAAACAAAATGATAAGAGATATTCCATTACATCCTAAGGGTTATTTATTCGGCTATTATTAACATTTTCTGCAAACTATTAAAGAATTGCAATGATTTTTAGATTGATATGCTTCTAATATTTCTTAGGTTAATATAAATCTATACAAAAAATATAGTAAATTTCAGAGGTTTTTCTATCTTCTCCATAAACTTAATTTAAAATCAACCAATGATCAATTTATTTTATATAGGTTTCAAGAATGAAAGGGGAGCATTCCTTGAATTGCAATCACAAATCCAATAAAACCGAATTTATGAAGAAAAATAGGAGAAAATTAAAAAGCAAAAGTACTTAAAAGAATAGTTAGAACAACAGATGTAGTAGAGTTAGGCTAGGGCTAAATAGCGAGAAGCTGAAAGATATGATCCAAAAGAGTGATAAAGAGCTCAAAATATTGCATAGGTAGGTATTTTTTACATCAAAATATAAATGGATAAATTTATGCTCTAGTGTTCCTATTCAAGTTTAAAAGATTATCAGATTTAATAACATAAAAGCTATCTTATATTTAAGAATTAAAATTATTCCAATATTTTCCCCAAGTTTTAAAATTAAAGTATGTTTTTTTCATCAAATTTTATAGCAATTTGAATAAGAAAAACGATTGAAATCCCTTGATACAAAAATTAAGGTTTCTCATGATCTAAAAGAGACACTTCAGGCTAAATAATTCAGACTTAGTTTGGAATAAAAAATGAAAGATTTAGAGAGGCAGCTTATATCAAAATCCTATAGAGATTTAGAACAAAGAGAGAGAATGCAATAGGAATTGATTTTAGTATTTTTAATTTCTAATAAAATCTAATTGAAACGCTTAGAAAGAGATAAATAGATTATGACTTTAAATATTGACAATTAGAAGCAGGTTGAAATAAAAAAGAGCTATAGTCTTCATAAAAAGATTAAGATAAGAAAATACTTTAAGAAGATTCTTAAATTCTAAGAGAAAGAGATATGTAAAGCAAATAAGTAAGTTTTCATTGTTTAAATCCACTTTGATTAGACTCAATTAAAGCACTGTATTTATCCTAGAATTTTTCAATTATAATTTAATAGTTCTATGATGAAAAACGAAACTATTATTAAAGTTTAGTTGAAGATAGAGCTAAAAGAGGGGTTACAGATAAAAATTAAATAAAAAAGCAAGAAGCTTTGATTAAAATGAGGAAATCTTATGAACAAAAACTTAAAGAGCAGGACCTAGAGAAAACTAGAAAAAATGAGTAGCTTCGCTATAGTTTCTAATAAGCTTAATAGTCTAATGGAGACCTAATCATATCAAAAGAATAGAAGTAGAAGCTTATACATGATTAAAATATAAATTTTGGATCTTAAGTCAACCAAGATGCTTAGAATTTCTTTGATTAAGAAGCGTAAAGGAAGAATCGGTAAAAAATTATGAGATAACAGTACGCTATCGAGCTGTTAAATTAAATGGATTACGAAAAAGTTAAAAAACTCTGAGAAAATGAAATGAATCAGAAAGAGAAACAGTTAAATAAAAACGAACTTTAGCCATATTAAGAAGGAGCCGTAATCTCAAACTATAGAGTTATGTCTGGCTTTGAAAAGAGCACCAAGGATTTCGTTCATTAAAATCATTACAGAAAAGGTCCTAGGTATGTAGAAGAAAAATAAAAATACACCTAATCTGTGCTTAATTAACTAAGTAGCCCAAAATCTAAAGTAAACGATAGAGCTTTCTCCATAATTGGTCAAAGTAATATCAGTTCTTAAATCACTTAAAGAGACACTAATTTTGATTCTTATTCAAGTATTGATCAATCTATAGATAAAAGTCTCCCTAAGAAATCACAAAATTTTCACTAAAGCCAGAGAGATTATCCTACTAGTAATAAATGTAACTCTATTCAATCTACCTAATAACCCGATATTTTAAAGGACACTCCTAATGGATCATATAGTACTATGCATGAATAACTAAACTAATATAAAGATGATCTCTAGAAATATATGAACTTGCAATATGATATTCCTAAACTTGAATTATCTATAGAACCACCTAAGTAGATCTCATAAGATAAAACGAATCAAACTTAAATTTCATAACAATCCCTATAACATACAAATTAAAATAGTTAAAGTTAAATTTAGCCAGTTATTTAAAGATATGAAAAGTATATGATGGAATCTCAGTCTATGCTTTAAGACCAAAGAGATCTTGATTAAGGAATTTAGGATAAATGAAATCAAATATTTTCTAAAATAGTGGAGCAAATGTAGGAAGAAATAACACAAGATTGGCTAATACAGCTTAAATGAGTGACATCAATAATCTCAAAATACTTAATTTAATTATATTATATTTTCGAATTTTATATCTTGATTTAAATTAGAGACAAGGCAACTATTCAATTCTTAATGGGTCTCAAAGTGTCAAAGGAAATATTTATGGCCCAAAGGGCAGTAATATTTTTCTATGATTACTCAAATTTAAAATACTTTATTTCTTTATCAACTAAATGCTTATCATATTCAAGAATAAAAATAACAATTATTATAAAATTATCAATAAAAATTAATTTCAAACTTGATTTCTAGTTTGCACAACATATATCTTTTTGGGGTCTTTGTATGACCTTCATAAACTATAGCTCCTTCTATGTCTAATGCAGGACCACCATATGAATTTTCAATAATTTATCCAATCTAACCTAACTACTTGCCTAATTATATGAGGGTCTATGGGTCTTAAGAATATTTAATATTACCATAGTCAACTAATCTTTCTTCAGCTTCTTTCTGTCCTTTTTATGCGAAGAGTCCTAATGAGTAATTTGCAAAGCTTAGAATGCTAGCTTCGTAGGTTGTCTTATAAAAACACAATCTATAGGGAGTACCTTATTAGTTTGCACTAGCTAGAGTTTCTCCAAGACCTACAGCCACTTCAATGTAAATTTCGTTTTGATTGAAGTTCATTGGGTTTTAAGTGGGAATAATGAAAGAGAAATCAGAGTGAATTTATTGCTAAATTAATACTGACATTTGAGCTTGAGTAGAGGGAATATTATATTGTTTTCTTGAAATTATTGCTCTCTCAGTAAATAGAGAAAGCCACACATCAGTGATTGAATTTAACAATTACTCTCTATCTCCTAAAGTAATATTTAAGTAAGAATCAAATAATCCAGCACCTGCCATCTTCGATAGGTCTTCAAGAGTTGAACTGGATCTAACAGCTATCAAAGTATCTTGAGGCAAATCTTTCAAAGCTAATTGAATATTATCTACAATTTCATCTAATATTCCTTATTTACTTGAATTGATAACTTTGAGTAATTTCAATATCTTTTCTATATACATTTAAACCATATAAAGGGGAGCTTAATCAAGATCATCAATCATTTATTGATATTTATCAAATTAATCCTAATCTTTCATTAAAATATTCTAAGACTAAATCATAGACACGGTAGTCTGCTCGAGAATGCAAAATATTGGAGGATTGCTTTATTTTGAGACTTTTTATAGTTTTAAAGAGTTAACCGACTTAGATCCCAACAAAGCAACTTCAGGTTGTTCATTTGATTGCTTATATTCTAAATCACAATTAAAACCATCAGAATTAAACTTTTAGATTAGTAATGACATTTCTTTTGATTCAATTTTCAATTAGACTTTTGACTTTTAAAATATAAAAACAACTCCTCTTGTTTCTTGCCAGATTCATCTTGACTATTGCTAAAATATAATTGATTAGGGAAAATTAAATTAAAATTAATTAAAATAGTTACAAATTCGTGGCAGTTGACTTTCTCAAAACCTTGGCAATATGATACTTTTCTGATAGAAAATTCAAAATAAGCTGAACTTTACTATTGGCGGTATAGCCTTATCGCATCGAAGAAGCGAAATAACTCGATTTAATTTCTAGTGATTTGTTTAGTAAATTAAAAGCCAAAATTAAAATTGAGTTATCTCGCTCCTACGATGCGATAAGGCTGTACTGCCAATATTAAAGTTCTGCTGATTTTGAATTCTCTATCAGAAAAGTATCATATTGCCTAGGTTTTGAGAAAGTCAACTGCCACGAATTTGTAACTATTTTAATTAATTTTAATTTAATTTTCCAAAATCAATTATATTTTAGTAATAATACTTTGCAGCTTCTCAAATTTTACTGCTTCATTTTAAAGAATCATTTTGCAAAATTAGCCACCTTAAATTTCACTATGTATCTAATTGAAAATTTATTCGTTTTCGCAACTGACAAAAATGCATCCACTATGTCTTGCTCTCATAGCTAAATGAGAAAGCTGAGGTAAATCATGTTTCAAAAGCACACCTATCACATTTGATGGGATTTCTTCTGTTCCATCTGCTGTCTCCAAAAGTACTAATATTTGTTAATTTTAAATCAGCGATTAAACGTGCAATAAATAATAGAGACTGCGACAATACTTCAAGTTACCTTAGGCAGTTTAAGATTAACCCTAACTAATAACTATAAATGGTGGAAGATTCAAAGTTTTCCTTAAGTATTGAATGATTAACTCAAGTGACTTTGAAAATTGAAATATTATGTGAGATCTAACAAAACTCTCACTGAAAACTTCTACGGCATGCCTATCAATCCCAAATTGTTTACCTAATTCTTTGACATTTTATTGGAATGTGTCTAATATTCTTGAAGTGTAACCTTTCCCTAATCTAAGAGCTCTTTAGTAGAGGATTTCAATCTTTTGTAAATAAGTTATTCATTAACTTATTAGGAGTTGTTTATCCCAAATTAAGTTACTACATTCTACAAAATCATATCAATTTTAACAGCAAATTAATATTGCAATCAATATTATACACTGCTGTAAGTTCGTTTTAATATAATCCCCTAAGTATCATGTTATCAATAGCAACTTAGGAAATTTTCAAAACTCTCTTAACTTCATCATTTGATCTCACTTGTTAGATTGGTGATTAAATTTCTGACAATTTAACAAATAAAAATTGCTCTAATTCTATGTCTGCCAACTATAAATATTGATATAGAATTTTTTGGTTGTGGTCTCCTAGGATTTAAGAAAGTCTGGATTTCAGTTATTTTCTGAGATTCGTTAGGATCTATAATAAAAATTCTCATCAATCAAATATCCATTTAACTTGAAAAAAATTAAGAATAAAAATATTTATCATACAAGTTTCCTTCATTTATACATCCTAAATTATTTTTCGCAATGAAAGCATCAATAGCCTGAGAATCTGAATTGTTTAGATTTTTCACTTAACTTAATAATTTATCTAGACCCATAGCATTAAAGAATTCTTTCAGCTCCTCGTAAAATATCTCAAATTGAGTTTTAAAATCACCGTTGTAATTACCACTATAAATAAAAATCATTTGATCTAAAATATTGAGAAAATTCCTTCTATAATACTGATAGAAAAAATTAAATTTTATCATTAGTTTCTTACTTTCTATCTCTTTGAATAAGTTCCTCGCATGTTTTTAAATCTCCAGGATCAGCACACCTATGCAACTTATTTTGCAATATATTTTTAATATCACTCTTTAAGTCCTAAGGGATATCGTTTCTATGAGCTATGTCTCTGATGCGAGTTAAAGGCACAGTTTATGTAAATTGATCTGCAAATGAAGGCTAAAATAAAATTATTAAAATTTCCTAAGAAGCAATGGGCTAAGTAAAATTAAAGTCGTAATGGGTTAATTTTTTGCTAAATTCCTTTTTAAACTTCTAATGATGAAACTATTATATTGAGTAGTAAGCTCATTATCTAGTGTCCTGTACAACTCATAAGCAATGTTAGTATGATAATTTTTATTAAAATAACGAATATATAAAAATCATAAGAAGAAGATAATTTATAAATTATTTATGATTATTAGGTCTCAAGTGAGTTCCGTTTTCAGCACATTTGATTTGATGGGAATTAACAAAGTAAAGATAGGCAGCTAATATAGCTAGTCCCTCAGTTGGTAAATTCTTAAATTCTTTGTATTTCTTTACGAGTTAAGCTACTATCTCTAATTTTTACTTCCAAGTACCTTTTTCTGCATTGAGTGACTAAAGTTACTAAATGATATCCTAAGCCATGGTATCAGAAATTTTCTAATTTAATGGCTTTGAATATTAAGTCTGAATCATTTCTAAAGAGCTGTTGCTTTTTTATTCTTCATAATGATAATCTGGGATTGTGTCTAGACTATCTCTTCTTAAAGTTTAAGAAAATTATCCTCTTGTCGCTGTATTTTATGAAATTGAATGAGTAATTAATTCTCCAAGATTTTATGAAGCACTCATTGAAATTGGGTTTGCATGTAAAATTTCACTAAAAATAATAGCATTAATTTCTTGAAATTCTAACATAAAAGATAATGAGAGTGATTCCTTTACAAAAGGAAGTACTTACATCGAGGGACTAACACCTTCAAAATTAAATGCCTAATCACTGATAATTATTTCTTAGCCTAAGTGATGTTGCTAAAACTTTGCCACTCTATTTTTGCCATCGTCCTATCTCACAATCTCCTAGAATTTGGGAATCATAATCATTTTAAAGTGCTTACATTTTACTTGATGATATATTTTTATTCTATTTAACCAAGAGCTTCTACATCATTCAATTATATACATTGAACAAAATCCCATTAAGGGTACCTATTTTAGTCTGTATTTATTGGTAAAGCTGATCTAGCCTGTACAAATATTATATAATTCAATCATTATCTCTTTGATGGATAACAAAATATCTCAAGTATATTAAAAAATTTCCATAAAAAGCACTTACATTCCAACTCGAGAGAGAGAGGATGTTTCCCACTATGAATAAGTTTTCACCCATTCTTGTCTCTGCTTTCTTCAACCTGAACCTGACTTGCATTAGTTCTGTGATTTAATTCTTAATTATTAATTATGATGATGTAACTTACTGATTTTGTCTATTACATTGTAGTTAAAATTTAATATTATTCTATGAAAAAATCTTTGAAAATATTAAATTGATCATAGAATATAAATTAAATTCTAATTAAATCAAACAGATTAGAAAAAATGTAGCAATCTATAATTTAGCAATTCAAAGTATAAATTTATAATAATTTTAGATGTTGAACAATCAGCAGTAAAACTTAGATGACCAAGAAGAATATGAATACTACGCTCCCAGTGATCAAGGTAATAACCATCTTTAATATCTTGAAATATTATTAAAAATAGAATTTACATGAGTTTAACAGCATTAATATAAATATACTGACCTATGCTTAAGAGCTTGGTATGAATATAAACGAAGATCAAGATCTATTGTGGATTTGTGAGGAAGTAGTAAGTAATGTAAAAATTCATATTTATCACTTTATCAATACTTCTTGTCATTTTTCGTTTATAATTATATTTTAGTTGACAACAACAGTGCCCCATCCATGGCGAATGATTCAAGATAAAAACGGCACAGTCCAATATTTCAATGCAGAAAATGGAGTTATTTAGATAGAGCATCCTCTTGATGAATACTACAGGAAACTCAATTAGCAAGAGAAGTAAAAGAAACTAGAGAACTTAAGATTCGCTTTGCAATAGTAGCAGCAGCAATAAATTCTAGGGAATTAGCAATAATTTATAGGTAGATAATAGTAGCTTAGTAATTCTTTCTTGGCAAATAATGCTAACCCTGCTTTATCAAATAATGCTAATTTATTATATAATAAATTACTTGGCCTAACCCCAAAACCACTCAACCTTACAAATATTTATATGTTTTCCCCTAAAATTTAAATTTAAAATGTCAATCCAGTCTAAACCGCATAACAAGAAGCGCACTTCTAAAGAATCATGCAAGAACAAAAACAGCAGTTGGAACATGAATACTAGCTTTCCCTAAAAGAAATAGATAAAAACTTTGAGTTGAAGAAGAAAGAAATCTTATAAGAGAAAGAAAATGAAATTGAGGCTGAAAAACAGAAATGGGATTTATTTAGGTAGGAAGAAGAGAGAAAGCTTAAGCTTGAGAGTGATATGCAGGTTGATTCGTAGATTGCTAAATAAATAAAAAATAATATAAAATTTTGATTAATTTTTGCAATGGAAATTTTCATAAATCTTAGTTATTACATACAGTCAGTAATAGTAATTTTAAATGAGTAGAATATACAGATTAAAAATTAAGTATATTTTTTATCCTTAGATATCACTATTCAAAGAAAAGCTAAAGCAAGAAGAAGAAAAAGAACAACTTCAAATCTAAAAAGAGAACGAAGCCCTCCCACGCCAAAGAGAGAAAGAATACGATGATAAGCTAGAGAGAGAAAGGCAGCAGTTGGTAGAATCATATACCCAGATAAGATAAACAATAGAAGAGACTGAGAAGGAAAGGTTTGAATTTGAGTTGGAAAAGTTTAAGAAGGACCAAAACAGGAGCTTAGACTCCAGGAAAACTGATATAGATAAGCTTAAAAATGAGAAGAGAAGGATATAGGGAGAGTTCTAAGAGATGGTTGAAACAACCAGGAGGGAACTTAAGAAGAAGTTTGAGGTTTAGAAGAGAGAGCTCCTTGAAAAGCATAGATTAAATTCATCTAATATAATCATTGTCTTTAATAAACTTATCATCAAAATGAAATTTAAATTAATTTAAAAATTATTAATATTAGACAAGAAGTAGAGCAGATAGAGAGAGATGAAGAGTAAAAGTACGAGCGCAAAGTACCTCAGCTTTAGTAAGAGTTATCCCCCAACACAAGCGGCAATGCAAATATTGATTGAGAAATTTTGGCATTCAAAGAGGAGCTAGAACATGAAAATCAATAGGCAATGATGGAGTTCAAGAAATAGCTTGATGAGTAATTAAACCTTGAAGAGGAGAAGCTTGAGAAGAAACGAGCAAGAGAGCTCAAAGACTTTGAGTAAATCATTTTAACTTGCTTTTCTAATATTAGTGTAAGAAAATAATTATATTTAATGAGTTGCAGATGATTGAACAGCAGGAAATAGACTTGAAGAGCAGTACTCAGAAACTATAATTTGCCAAAGAAAACGAAATGAGAGAATTAGAGTTAATAAAGCTAAGAATTGACTCGAATTACCAAGATTAGCTTGAGGCATTCAAGCGATGATAATATCATGTCAAACTTGAAAAAGAAAGACGGATGCTATATATTTAAAATAATTTGAATTAACATTACTTTGTATAAAAATCCATTTGTAAATAAATCTAAAAGTAACTTATTAATTAAAGTTTAATGCTTGAAGATGAAAAGTATAAAAGGATATAAGGCTTAGAATCGTCAATTGACAAGTTGAATATAACCTCATCTGACAAGGAGAAACTCCGCCAAGAAATTGAATCTCTAAATAAAGAACAGAGAGACCTCCAATAAAAGATTTCTGAATACGAAGAGGAACTTGACTCCTAGAAAACCAAGAAAAGACAATTAGAGAGAGAGATGCAAGAACTACAGATTCAAATCAATTCAAAGAAAGCAATTGGGGATGATAATCAGAGAGTGCAATATCTGAGAGATTAAATATCCTAGAAGGAAATTGAAATCAGAGCTAAGAAAAGAGAGTACAAAGAAGTCATTGATATGAAATTGAATGTGAGCAGTCTTCCCCCCAGTCCAGTCAAAAATTAACTATCACAAGGCAACAACAATCAATTAGAGAAAATTCAATAAGACATGAAACAAATCAAGGAGTTGCTCTCAAAAGATTTGCAAGGAGGCAATTCCAAAAAGACTAAGTTCCACGAGATGCTTGACGATTTGTATCAACCTGAGGATAAAGAAAATAGAAGCGATGATGGAAATAGCAGTGATAAGGCATTCAAAGCAAGTCAATATTTATATTATTTGTTCATGTAAATCTACAATCAGCTGATGAGTCTTACATGAAAGATTACCTTTAGAAAGAAAAGACAGCTCTGAAACACTTAAAATAAAAAATAGACTCAGATAAGATCGACTGTAAAAACGATAAGAAATCAGTTGAGGACTTGAAATACAGTGATTCTAATGGCTATAAGAAGAGAACAGCCGTTCTAGATAGAGTGAAGGAAAGCATGGAGAAAACTATTGATAAGTTCAATGAAAGATTCAGTAGGTTCTAAGAAGCTGAGAAGAGACTCAAAACAAATTCATGATGAAGTCGTGTGATTTATCTTAAAATCTTAATTGATTAATGATGAAATTAAAAAATAATGCCAATCATAATATCTACATTATTGAATTAATTTTAGTTTAATATCTTCACAATAGGTAGCAAAATATTTCACAATTGTTTATTTAAAAGTGGCTATATTTGTAATTATTGATTAATGATTAGCCTTGAATTGAAGTGGTGAGTCTATACTCACTCTGCATAATCACTGACAATAATAGGTGTCTGCATTAAAATATTACTGTTGTTCTTTTTAGCATTTCCTTCTGACATTAACTATTAAGAGCTTATACTTAACTTTCTTTTTCTGTCGTTATCATTTTTGTAATTCCTATTCGAGTTGTAGACGTCTGGAGTTGTTAAATCTCCTCCATCGTCTCCTGCATACGTAGACATTCCACTCATTCTTTTGTTATATCAATTAAAAATAACATAGGTCAATCATATAAATAAAAGTAGAAAACGTATTTATCAATCAATATAAATTTTAAGGCCTAATTTTATTGTTAATATTGACTAAATTCTACCCAAACTTATTAAGCTTTAAATCTTAAAGAATGCTACCTTTATTTTTATCAATTTATTGGCTATTTGCGAGTATGTTAGTGCTTACATCTATTTTCTGTTCATTTTTTAGTTAAATTATTACTTTGTCAAGTTTAGATTGATTTTCTTTCTGAGAAATGAATTTTTATAATTTTTAGGAGTTTTTTGCTGATTGTGAACGCATTTAAACAATTTGATTGCTACTTCTGCTTTTGCCTTTCTTTTTGATTTTATAATTTATAATGTTAGTTTAATATAGGCGTATATACTATACTCTCTAATCATAGGCATTTTCATCATTCTCAGTGTCAGATGAGGGATTAAGACCCTGTAAATCACAAATCTTAATCTATTTATACCTGGGGATATCAAGGACTTCATTAACTTTCTTTAACTAAGTATTGATAGCACAAACATCAAAATAAATTAAATATTTAGCATTGAGTATTTCGTTAGTGCCTTTCTCGCATTCATTCTTGAATCCTTCTCGTTTCTCTTGGCAAGCTTTCTTTAATTCTTCGTAATTCAACACACCGTTCTCAATCTTTTTTACTTATTTTTTTACTGATTTTTGTTGAGTAACTACCTCTGATATGTTTTATTAATCCAAGGATTTTTATAGAGTTTTGGCAAAAGCTTTTGTTTTGGAACAGTCTAAATGAATTTGGTGGGAATCATTTTCAATTTACTCTAAATTAGCCAATATCAAATCCGCATATCTTCTCTTTACTTCTTCCTAAAACACTCTCAATTTATTTATGGTTGATTCTATTTTGTGATCTATAGCCTCAGACAACTCATTTTACTTTTCATCTACAATCTTTTATGTGTGTTCTTAACATTAATAAAAAATAGATATGACTAGATATAAATAAGCGATAAAAGTAACTTCAAATAAAATCAAGACTATGAAATAAAAATACAATTTTGTGTTCTTAATTCTAATTCTTCTGATTAGGTTTGAAGTTCTTCTTTAAATTATCGCACAGATCCATGTTTTCTTTATTGAGTCTATTAGATTTTTATAAGTGATCTTTGATCTGAAGGGCTTAGTGACCGTAATGCCCCGAGTGAGGTGTTAATAGGCAGTGCGAGCATACTTCTCAGTGGCATGGTAAGCAGAAAAACTCATTAATGTATTAGTGAGTGTAAAGCAAGAAACTTTAAAATACATGAAAGAGCTAAATATATTTAACTCAATAAAATAGATATTCAATTGAATTGGATTGAAATTTACTGATATATCAGTTGCAAGTAAGGCTAAAATATTTAATTTTAAATTTATAATTCAATACTTTTAATGAATAGATTAGATACAAGTTATTCATCAATAAATGATATCCCAGTTCCAGAAAAGATCAGTGAACTTTTGAAAGGCGATAGGCTCTTTAATGACGCAGTACACAACATGATTTCCTTCAAAGAAGAATTTTGGAAAATAATCGATACTCCAGAGTTTCAAAGGCTTAGGGATATAAAGCAACTTGGCCCAGTTTATTCTGTGTTCTCTGGCGCAGTACACACTAGATTTGATTATTCCTTAGGAGTTGGTTATATGATGCAAACCATGATGGATCATTTCAAGTAGACTCAAATAAAGAGAGCTCGAAATTGAAACTAGAGACAACAAAAAAATAGTAATTGCAGGACTTTGAAATGATCTAGGCTAAGGAATTTACTCACATTTATTTGACAGGATGCTAATACCAATTTTAGACCCTATTTAAATTGGGACTATAAAGATGCTAGTATTATGATGCTAAAACGATTAATTGATAATAACAACATAGACATTGATTAAAATGATTTGAAAATGATAATCGAATTTATCAGAGGAGACAACGATAGAGTAAATTCAATTATCAGTGATTAAAAAGTCTGGCAATTCGATTTAGTTAGCAACAAGAAAAATGCAATTGATGCTGATAAGTTTGATTATATTCAGAGAGATATTTATAATTTGGGACTCTCTAGGAAAACATTCGATCCCAACAGACTTATTTACTCTTGTAAAGTATCGAATAATCAAATTTGCTATCATATTAAGAATAGTGCTTAATCGAAGGAGATATTTTAGCAAAGATATATTAATATGTTCAAGCAAGTATACTGTCATAAGGTTTGTCAAGCTGTGAGTTTAATGTTTGTTGATGCCCTAGTGGAAGTTAATCCATTCTTTAAGTTTATCGATAATCTTAATAACTAGAAAGAATATTATAAGTTTACAGATCCTTTTATAAAATTCGTCTAGGATCAACGAAAAAGAATTGAGTTCAAAAGTGCCTAAGTGATCTTGGAGAGAATTACAAAGAGAGATTTGTATAAATTTGTTAGTGAAAAGCTTTTAGATACCACTCACTACATGAAAATCAGACATAAAATTGACTTGTAAGATATAATAAATTGTCAGAAAGACTCAAACTTAAGAGTATAAGATGTTAGCTTGCATTAATTTAGTATAAATTATGGCAGAGGAATTCACAATCCTGTCGATATGATTCAGTTTTATGAAAAAACAGCTCCAATAAATGATGAGGAGATTTTAGGATTGGATTTATTAAATTTACTAGTGATTTAAAAAGTCCCTGAAAATAGTTATTAAGTGAATAGAGTCACTCTAATGCCTAACGAATTTTCGGAGAGTTACATAAGATTATTTGGTAAAGACTCAAAAAATCAAGCCGCAGCAGAATAGGCATTTGAAACATACTTTAAAAATCTTATAAATATTGAGTCCTAAGGCAAATCATGAATTAAATAATGCTGATTTTGATTAAATCTTTAATATACATTAAATTCCACTTTAACACTTGCTTTTTTATTCTAATCTTGATAACTTATTTAAAAAGCGCTTTGCTAGATATTCTGAGTGTATTAATTTTGCAAATTTTTCATGTTCAGAGTGGAATTGATTTGATTTTAATTTTTTATAGCACTTTATTGTATTCTTGATATTGTCTGGGTTAGAATTGGATTATTTCTATTTTTGTTCTTGCATGCTTATTAAATTGAGGCTATTAAACTAGTAGTTGAATTGTAATTATTTATGTTCATTTAATTACTGCTGCTTATGGCTTGAGTAAGGTATGCACTGGGCGTCACTATCCCTGTTCCGCTAAAAATACTACCAGAGTTGTTTCTACCTGGTTAATTACCCAAACTATTTTCTCTTAAAGGAAATGCAGTATTCATACCATTCAATTGAGAGTTGATATTTTATTTTAGGACTGAATCTAAGCTCTACCTTTCATTGGGCATCTCTATTCCTGAAGAGCCTCCTCCATTTCGATTAAATCTGAGTGAAGACATTGAATTGACCTTTGATATAGTATTTATACATAAATTGCCCTTTGATGACGAAATTTAAGTATTGTTGTATAAATCTTAGATTCCTAAAGATTATGGTCTGCTTTAAAAAGAGCACGGGTTTCGATCATTAGAAGCTCCTCGTGATTGAGATCTGTAGGGAGAGAATTGAGAGGAAGTTCCTTATAAAAACTAAGATTGACGCATTTCTAACGAATATAAATATATTTTTAATTTCCTTTTAATTTGGATTAATACTTTAATATTTCTCAATAAAATCTTTATAAAGTTCAGAAATATTAAACCTTATTCATGCTTGAATGCATTCTTTGATAATAAAAAGAAATAAATCTATAAATATAATTAAAATATGACAGAATTATATGTAGATAGAACAAATATAGTCCAGCAGAAATATATAGAGAACAGTAAGAAATTGAATTTATATAATTCATGTTTTTACCTCTTAAAATTAATTAAAGGTTCCTGGATCGACATAAGAAAAGACTTGATGAGATAGCTAAGAGGAAAACAAAAAACCTGAAAAATAATGAAACTGAGATTGGAGTGAGACTGAATGAAAATAAAAAAAAAATCCATGAGATCATGCTCAATTGTAAACTAATTTTATTCTATATATATATTTCGAGAGTGTTAATTATTCGGTTGATTTATAGAGAAAAAAACATAAATTGATAGAGAAAATCAGCTGCTACTGAGGAAGCTTGTCGAAATTCAAGCTGGAAAGAGGGTAAACAATTTAAAGATTTTGATAATACATTTAGTCTTAACTCCCTAAGAGTTAATCTTCAGTTTCACTTGTGAATAATTTTAGAGCTAAAAGCTTGCATCGTTCGATTCAGATATTTAATTTAGACGAGAAAATAGTTTAATGTATTCTGCATCTTATTTTTCACTAAAAAGTTATTCTTAGTCTTTGCTAAGCTCTTTAGAAGCAGAGAGGAGCAATTTAGCTCTCCTTGAATCGTTTTCAGAATCCTCAAGCCCTTAAAATTAGTACTTTTACTTTTATTGTTCCTCTTGTTCAGAAATCTTCCTCTAATAAGGTTTCTCTTGTAACGACTCACTAATGATGTATTCTACAGTTTACTGCTACAACTGCTGACTTTGCTTCCTATGCCTACTTTAATCTTTTTCTTCTTTTTCTCAGCGACTGTAGCTGCTTAATTGGGATTAGGTTGCTTCATTGTTCCTGTGGTTAAATACCATATTTCATTAGCTTTTCTTTGATATTTTTCGTTATCTGATCTGCCTGAAGGCTTTGGGTAAATTAATTTGAATTTGTTCTAGGGATTCAATTTAGCTACGGTACTGGGATCAAACCTCACTCTGTCCACATGCTCCTTAACTGTTAATCGTTTGAAGCAACCTTATTAAAGAGATTGACGCATTTCGGAAAAATCATGAATGTGGTGAATAATAAACTTAATATATTGATAAACAAATTAATAGATACTATTATAAATAAAAAGAAATAATAAGAGTAAATAATTTTATATAGATTTAACACATACTTTATAAGATTATAAAATAAACTCATTTCTAGTAAAATTAAATTTAAAGAAGTCAATTAGAGTGAATTTAATTGTCTTATTATTTTAAAAAAATCAAATTAAGTAAATCATTGAAATGTTAAAATGAAAAAATTACTTTTTAAATTAATCTTTATATATGTAAAAAAAACAAAATTATATGTTATTTTACAAGATTTAATCAGCCTTAAGGTCCTTATGAACTTTCTTTCTATTATCAATACTTAACTGAAGAATGCTAAAAATATCTCTAATCAGTTCATACTTTACTTATTCATCAGTTGTAGTATCAGAATTGAAACTTGGCAATTGATTTACTTCTAGAAGCCATTGTCTAAGTTTATAATCTAAAATAATATCAAAGCCAAGTAGTTCATAGCATAGATCGGGTGCTTTTGGTTAGGAACTTCTGTAATAGTGCTGTAACTAAGGCTAAATAGTCATAACTGTCTTGATCACTATATCATCAATTTCAGTTCAAATTAGTTCTGAAGATTTAGAGAAAGATCCCTTTTCTTATTGAGTTGTGAAACTGCCTTTGAGACATTCGTAGATTGTCAATTTGTGCTTATTGCCATCAAATTTTTCGTTTTTCTTATTCAAAGAGTAATTAGTCAGATGGACGTACATGTCTTGAATATTTTTACTTACATCATATTTTTCACTAGCTAGTCTTACTAGACCATCCCCAAATACAAATATTGAAAGTGGCTCAATAACAATAGTTATTAAAACATAAATTCTGAAATCAAATTTATGTCCATTTATTATTGCTAAATATAATTGATTTTGCGAAATTAATTAAAATTAAATTTAATATAAATCAAAATATTGGCAGTTAAAGTTGGACAATTTTAACGATCTTGGTGTTATTCGATAGAGAATTTAAAATTAGCTGGACTTTTCTATTGGCGGAACTATTTTATCTCATCCCTAAAGCAAGTTAACTCCACTATAATTGGAGGGTATAATTAAGTGAATTTAGAGGCATTCATTTAAAGTGGAGTTAACTCGCTCTAGGTATGATATAAAACAGTTCCGTCAATAGTAAAGTCCAGCTAATTTTAAATTCTTTATCGAATGAGTCCATAATCGTTTAAATTAGCCACTTTTAACTACCACGATTTTGATTTATATTAAATTTAATTTTAATTAATTTCCCCAAATCAATTATATTTTAGCAATAATGCTGGATTTTTCATGTATTTCTATATTACATAAGTATTTTATTTTTCAATATATTATGGTGGCTCATTTTGATTGTTTTATACTTGATTTTGCTATTAATTTTAGATTTATGAAGTTTATTAGCTTTGGTCTTAATTAACAGAAAAAATCTACTATTGTTATTTGCCTCCATTTTAATTATAGCCTGGAATGAATTTTTGTGAGTAAAATTAAGCCGTATCATAGTATTCCTAAGCTTATTAAATATATTCTTAGTAATACTTAATTAAGCATTCAATTGTGAATTAAGTTGCAGTCTCATGTCATCCAATTTTTTGACAATAAAAATACCTTTACCTTAGCAAGAAGCTTCAGGCTTACATATAAATAACACAATTGGAATTTATTGCGATTGCTACTCTTTCATGTCACCATCCTTAATCAGTTGTTTTCTTTTGTTTGATTTATTCATTTAGTATTCATTAATTTCAAAGAAATCTGTAGGATAGAGCCAAGTATTGGGAAAAAACTTGTAATCAAGTGGAAATTCTTTAAGAAACCTCTTCAAATGAATACCGAGAGTGTTCTTTCTTGAAATGTTATACATACCTAATTGAAATGAAGGTTAATTTAAATTTCCAAGAAAATGATTTACTCTTTGCCAAGGTAACATGCTACTCAATAATTCAGGAGTCAGTCCTCCGTGATCAAACCATAAAATGTCCCATTGATAGGAAACGGGAACTGGCTAAGTCTTAAGTTTATTAATATTTTGATTTTAATATAAAGAATATTAGTGGCTTTAAATTATCGTAAAAAGTTATTTTTACATAGTCTGCTATTAATGTTGTTCACTTTTTTAGTAACCTAAACTTAAGAAATTAATTACAAATATCGAGTTATACTATCTTTTGTAAGAGCTATATTGTTCTGATTTTAATTGGCTGAATTGGCTGTTGTAGCAGTTTACGTAGAATTTTGAGAATGATTAATTTTATCCTCTTCATTTGTTATAGCTGGACCTCATTTGCTAAAATGACTGTTTCTCTGTGATCGATCAATAGTTTGAATATTTATTTTATTAGCTTCACCACTTATAAATTTATTTAGTAAATGCAGTTCAGGGCTTTGTTGCAATAATATTTTAAGTAAAATTAACTTTTATCAGCAAGGTCTCAATCATTAATGTTTGATGTATTCGATTCTATTCTTTTTTACTGATAATATTCATAAGAAAGTAATGTCTCCCATTTGAATTGATCTTAAGCTACTCTCCTGAAAATATCGTATTTGCACTCTATATAAGTTTGTTAATAAAATTCCATTCTAAAATCAAAATAAAGTGAGTGACAAACCTCTTAAGTTTACTACAATTGAGGGATTGGGATTAATATTATTTTTATGAGTAGTTGCAGTTAGTTACCAGGAAGAAATCATGTTATTGCGAAAATATTGTTAATTTTGGGATAAAATTTAATGTAATTTCAAATAATCATCCAATATTCATTAATTATTTAGGAATATTGCTTGATCGAATGTCCATAATTTAAAAAAATAGTATAGAAAATTAATGTATTATTATTTAAATTTAGGTTGCATTTTAAATTAATTTACATTATGATAAAATCTTAAAAAAGCAAAGAGAGTAAATCAAACTCATTTATATATTAAACGAAACAAAAGTCAAACTTTATAGTATAAATATATATCAAACACATGTTGCTTGGTAGATCACATAAATAAAAATTATAGTTTTTTATTCTATTTTTTGGAGAGAAATAAATTTGAATTCTCTGTTTAATCTTAAAAATTAATTAGTTTTGTTTCTAGTGATTTTTTCTACAAACAATTATATTATAAATATTTATTACAATAACAAATTGCTAGTTTTTCAATGGCTTTCAAATTTGGCTAAATTTTATTATTTATGGTTGTAAATGTTTGAATTATTATTGTTAGTATTATAGGAAGTTGACGATGACTACTGAGAGTTACTTAGCTTCGATTACTGAAAATTTTATTGTTAATTGCTGCCATAGTTTATAGTCTTTTACTATTATGATAATGTCAGTTGTTAGTATCACAAAAACAAACTAAAATCCATTTATGAAATAATATGCTAATATTATGGGGAGACTAGAAATTAAAAGAATAAAAATGTTCTTTAGCAATATCCAGATTGAGATTATTTTTTGGACGTTTAAATATCGGTAGACATCATATTTGTAGAATTGGCACTATTTTTACTATTAGTTTCATTTTAATAGACAATAATCGACAAGTTTATATTTATATTATTGCTGACACAGAATCTCCAAGGAATTTTGATTTCTAGCTCAAAGTACAGGCACTCCAATTTATAGGCAGTTAGGATTTTTCTGATGTAGTTTAGTTTAAATTATTGGGGTTTGACTTGAAAGTTGTTGGTGTTACTGTTGTAGTTGCCGCTGTATTAGTAGTTGTTGTTTTAAATTTGCAAAAATTCAAAGTTTTTTCAATGATAATCCTAATGTTTTTCTCAAAAAATTGATGTGTTTATTTTGAATAATTCCACATAACGTTAGTCATTTTTGCCATTAATTAAATCAATTTCTAATTAAAAATTAATATTTAAATCTAATATGGAATATTGCTCAAATACAATTGGACCAATTTATTATTTGTAAATCTTAAAATATATATTTTGAAATAGTTTAATAAATTATTTATCGCAATATTGTTGAAACAACTTGTAGCATTGACATTATCAAAATCGAATACGCCAGAGTTTTAATTACTAAGACTCTGAGTTTTCATACTTTATAGATTATTAGGGAGGGGATAGGGGTGTTTGGATTATTAAATTTAAATATAAATTCTAATAGATAATTGAAATTTAAAATGAATCTACCCATAGATTATTTTTAATTTTCTAATTAGACAATTAATTTAGTAAGTCGTTTGCTACTACATTACTAGCAGCATTGGTACCATTTTAGCTCAAATTATTTTAGGAAGTTAAACATTTTTAGGGGTCTGAAGATATCCATGAAAATTAATTTTGACTTTTATTTGCATTATACTATGGTAAACATAATTAAGAATTATCCACAACTAATATATTTTGGGCGCTTTATTTTATACGCATTACAGGTTGCTGTTGCTAATCCTATTAATTATTCAAAATTAGAAATAATTCTAAGCAAATTGATCTTATTTTTCTATTGCAGGCAATAAGGTTTGGAAGTAAAAATGCTTTAATGGTTTTATAATTTGCAAGAGTTTCATTAATAAAATAACCCTAAAAATCTAATAGAAATATACCTTGTTAAAGTGGTTAATTTGCATATCAGGATTAAAAACATACCTCGATGATATTTTATGATAAATAAAACCTAACTAATTATTCAAAATTCACATATTGCTCTACTAATGGGTAGCGGTACTAAAACTTCGAGAGTGCTTTGGAGGTCTTCCTCTTCCACGTTTAATACATGTTGAACTCGTGGCATTTCCTGTATAAGTAGAGGGTTAAGAAGATTAGTTATTTTGTTATTGAATTTAATTGTATATTTCATTAGAATTTAGTTCAGAATCAGCTTTTAGCTATGGTTTATTAATTTTACTAATATCTTACTAATCTGGGTTACTTAGCTTTCTTTATTATTATTGCTACAGTTAGGTTTGTTCAAGTTATCTTTTTTGCTGCCTTAATAGTTTTTCTTAAGCCTTCAATGCTTTTTCTCTTTCTTTAAGGTCTTTCTTTGAAGGTCTCCCACGCTTTTTAGGTTTATGAGATACATTAATATTACTTGAATTGCTTGAACCTTCTACCTTCGTATCTGTTTTTAGTTTTTTAACTGCAGGATCGAAGTAACTTTCGACTTCTTCGTCACTTGAATTGAGATCTCTCTTGACTCTAATTCCCTTACCACGACCTCTCGCTCTTCTCTTTAATCTTTCAGAACTTTTACTGTTTGAATATTCTTAAGAGCTAGATTTATTTGAATAATCTTCTCCGTCGCTCTCATCACTTCCCTCTTAATCACTTTGAGACGAAGATGAATCGCTTCCGCTCTAACTTTAGTTTTGCAAACGCTATCCTTTATTTTACTTACTATTAGTTTAATAGACCTTTGATTCTGATCTTTTCTTTGCTTCTTCTTATTTCTTCAGCTCTTCAAGTCTTTTTTGCATATCTAAAAGCTTTTGCTGTTTAATAAAAGCAACATTGTTTTAATCATTAGTTGCATTTTGAGAAGGTGTGGGTTTTTGTAATTGATCTTAAGCGCTTCGCTTTCCAAGTAATTTTTCTTCTTACGAAGACTCTTTTCTATCTGCTGTTTATATGTCTATTTTTAAATTAGAATAGATTGACTTTGATCTTGGATCAATAGATATTGAATTGGGTGTTGTTAACCATTGCTCACACATGTCCCAATTGCTCACACATTGTCTCAATTGCTCACACATGTCCCAATTGCTCACACATGTCCTAATTGCTCACACATGTCCCAATTGCTCACACATTTTAATTTTTTCAATTTTTATCACAAATTCTGGCAACATTAATCCTGATTTTTAATCTCTTTAATATGGCCTATATTTAGCTATTATATAATAAATCTAAACTTTTGGGGGAAGTTTCCTACCCCCCCCCCTGGAATTTTACATCCCCATATATAATAATATGCAATATTTATAAATTTCTAAAAATCTTAATCATCAATTTTGACATAGTTATTTATATTCTAGCATCCCATATCATTTCTACCTTGATACCTCAATAAAATTTAATAAAAATCACTTTAATTATTAATAAAAATATATATTTTAGCATTGTTTTCAATAACTTATTTACCAAAGAATAATAATAAACTTTGAAAATCATGTATTATGAAAGTTATTTCGTGTATGGAAATGTCAATTGAAATTATAATTTAAATGTATCTTGTATTTTTACTTCCAAAAATATAAATTTAATGTTGAGGGTATGAAACTTTCGTGTGGAGCAATAAGCTTCCGTAGGCGGCGAGAAACTCAACAGGGCAGGAAACTTCCCACCAAATTTTTTATAGTTAATCTTGGCTAAATTTTAAAGAGTTTTTATAACTCAACAATAGCCTTTCTTAATTTATTTGATTCTACAGGATTTAAAAAGATCAATAGCTAGATCAATGTTCCAAATAAAATTTTGAGATCTTTATAACTATCTTTGGATTTGTGTATTTAGATTACTTGATTGATATTTCTTAAATATATCGTTATAAGTGTTTTTAATTAGAAAAAAATTCTACAATTTGATAGTCTTATTTCTTAATCAAAATACAACTAAAAACAGAGTCTACTTAATAAAAAATTGACATATCCAATTTTTTCATTGTTAAAAGTTAATTAAAAAACTATTAAATTAAGCCAAGATTAACTTTAAAATGTTTAGATTTATTATATAATAGCTAATTATAGGCCATATTAAAGAGATTAAAAATCAGGATTAATGTTGCCAGAATTTGTGATAAAAATTGAAAAAATTAAAATGTGTGAGCAATTGGGACATGTGTGAGCCAATTAGGACATGTGTGAGCAATTGGGACATGTGTGAGCAATTGGGACAATGTGTGAGCAATTGGGACATGTGTGAGCAATGGTTAACAACACCCATTGAATTTCTTTATGATATCGTTTTATCATTTAGGGGAGTAAAATTCATAGAAAATAGCATTTTTCTTTTGATAAAGTAAGCCATCAAGTTAAAATTAAAAACACAAAATTCCCCCTAAAATAATCTATTGGCAGTTAAGTAATGTTAAGAGGATTTTAATTCCTATTTACAACAGCAGTTTATAATTGCTAAGTCTTTTTAAGTTCTTTTTCTAATCGTTTCTTTTTTTCTTATTACGTTTCTATAAAATCAAGAATATCGTCTTAATTCTAGCTTAAGGATGATTTACTCTATCTTGATTGAACATATAAGGATTTTAAGAAACTAAAGGGCTTTATATTTATTAATAAGTATCGTATTTTTAATTACTTCTTTCATTATTTTTGTGCCCTCTTAATAACTATTAAAGTCTCCTGAATTATCAGGCATGTTCTTATCATATGCTTAACTGTTTATATCGATTTCATCCATCTACCATCTGAATTTTTTTCCAGAATCATTAGTTTAACCACTCTCTCTATTTATGTTAGAACTTAAGTTCTTTTATTGTAGCTAAAGCTATTCGAGCTCTATCTACTATTATATTTATAGAATTTACTGCATTTCATGTTCTTAACTGAAAGTTTACAAGCATATATCTCTTGGTGCAGGAGGAAGTTGCTAATATGACTAAATGACTTTTGGAGCGTCTATAGTATTCATTGGATGACTCATTGTAAAGATCTTCTGACTCAATTGATGTTGCTACTGTTGCTAATGCGAGCTTAATTTTTAAAAGAGAAATTTTAGATTTACATTTTTACCTTCTTTTACATCTTTTGCATATTTCTGCAGTTCTTAAGTAAAGGTTCTAAGGGTACTTATTCATTTTAAGAGGGCTTTTGATTCTAAAATTTTAAAGTAGCCATTATTGAATTAATTGTTTATTACTGAGGTATGATAATTTCATTCTTTGTTTCAAAAGTTAATTTTATGATGCTTTGTTGTCCTAGAATTAAACCTTTTGCTTTAGTTTATTTATTTTCCAAATTATCTTTATTTTAAGGATTTAAGTCAGTTTCTTTCTTTTTCTGTTTTTGTTCTAATTCTTATAATTATTCTTCCTTTAATTAAATTTAGCCTATTTTTGTAGAATGAGTTACTTTTTCATCATTAGTAGAAGAAATGTCTAATTTTAATTAGCTAATTACTTAACTAGTTATACTTGATTAATTATTTAAGTTTTTAGATTCTTTTTATTGTTCCTACTATCTGTCTTTTCTTTCTTGATCTATACTTGTTCCAAATGTGGGTATTTTCTAGGGGATGTATTCGTAAATCCTTTTATTGCTTGATTTTAATTAACCACTCGGAACCCCTTCAGCTTACTGCAAATGAATTGATCTAGAATACTAGCTCTTCATTATTTAGTGATGTAAGGAAATTGAGTTAAATCTTAAAGAGTTGCTCATTGCATGAATGTGTGCTTTCAAATTCTTATTCTCAGTAAAACTAAATTTATTCCATTAAGTACAGAATCTTTCTGCCTTCTCAATATCCTTAAAATGAAGTAGAGCACATCTTTAATTCATTATCGTTATTGACTAGTCAGCTTTTATATTTCATAATTAAAGTTAAAGTTGTAAAAATAGAATCCTAAGGGAAATGTAATTGATTCTATTTTATATTTTAATTGAGCTTTAAGGATTGTGTTGAATTTAGTGCTCTTAAAATTCCTCTAGAGCAAATCAAGAGAGCAATCTGGTGGCAAATTCCTCAGAACAACTCCTACCCAAACTTCCTCTTTCAAAAGCCTTTTATCATAAGCCAAGAAAATTTTGACTGACAAATTGTTTTGAGAATTGTTTAGAGAAGAAGACATTTATTGGAGCGCATCAAATGCCTTAGAAGTTTGTTCTAAAGTTTAATATTGAATTAAAGTAGAAAACTTTGAAATAGCAGCCGTCAAATTCGGGGAAGCGAATCACTATTGATTTAATAATCTGACAATAAAATAAAAGTACAAAATATTATAATGCAAAACCTTATATTTTAATTGTTTAAATTATCTGAATGTTTGAACCATGGAAGGTCTATAATATTATTATCTATTAAACCATTTAATTATAATTGAAATAATAAGCTTACTGCTCATTTTGATTTCTTAGCAAAATTGAGTCTATTCTGTCCACTATTTTTCTAGCTGTACAGTTTTGCTCAATGTTGGTCAAGACTATCAAAATGTTTGGGTTTTGATTATCCTTTAAAAGCGCACTTGGTATTTCAGTCTGAGAAGACTAATATTTAATTTATTAAAAAAATCATCATGGAAATTAAAAAAGTAAACCTAATTTTAAAAAAATGCTTTGTCAACTACTTACCACCATGTTAAGAAATTAACTGGGCCCGTAAAGCTTCTCAGTAACATGCTGGAAAGATGGCTAAAAATTTTAAAATAGTGGCTGATGAGTTATTAATTTTAGCTCAATTAATTGTCTTAATTAATATGGTGATGACCATGTCCAAATTAATCTAAATTTGATTAATCAGAATAGAAAATTTAATCTTACTTGAATGAGCATTATTGTTACTTTAATTATTATTAGTATTTGCCTGGTCCAAAACGAAACCTTCCTCGCTGTACTCTCCTAAGCACAAATTATTAGAGCAAGTTTAGCTATAATTAATTTTATGTGATGTCAACTTACCTGAAGAAGGTGGCTCTATTACGGCAGTAGTAGGAGGTCCATAACTCAATTTCTTATTTCCAGTGAAGAAGTTAACCAGAGAGATTCTGTCAGTACTCAAACTCAGATCAAAGCCTAACTGCGAGTGTCCTTGAGTTCCAAACCCTATCTCTATTTTCTTAGTTAGCTCCTCAATTATTATCAAAATTTACAAATTTTTGAAGAATTATTTATTATAACTAATTTAATATTCCTATTTATTATAAGTAATATAATAAATAAATTAATCACGCTAATTTATGATTTAATTATCTCATTTTTATTACTTAGCAATAATAAAACTTCTTCTCGCTTGGTATCTATAATTTGCATTTTAAGTACTAAATAATAAAATAAGTAATTTTAAATATCATATTATATTTTTGTTTTTTGTTAGTACCAAATGCTGCAAATAATTTAACTTAAATAAAGGCTCATAATTGCAACCAAAAATTATTAATCACTCAGGTAATTTAGATATTAGCTTTGGCAGAGCGAAATTATGTGATATTATTTTTAAGTTTTTAATTAAGTGTTCTCGATAGAAAATAGCGGAGCTTGATATAGTAAAAAATATTTAAATGAAAAAATACTGAATCAAGCTTCTGAGAGAATTAATAATAATTTTTATTTTGCTCAAATTATAATTAGATTTCAGCCTTTATTTTGATTGTGATTAAATAATTTAAATTTTAGAATTAATAGAAACAACAATAAGCCATTCTGTTATGTAAATATTTTTATTATTGCTTAATAATTTTGACTGCTTACCTTCTAACTTAAAAATTAAATAAATTTGTTTATCTATAAAATTAAAAACATTAATAACTTGTTCATCTCCTTAATCAGTAACTAGTTATTAATATTTTTATCTAAAATGCTGTCTCTTGAATATTTTTGAGTTGCCATTATGTTGTAGTATATTTTAATATTTGATTAAGTTTTTACTGCCAATAATAACTTAATAATAATTAATAATGACATAATTACTATATATATATAAATATATAGGTATAATATTTAATTTTAATATAGGTAAGCAAGTAGTGAGAGTAAAATATAATAAATTGGAATATAAATATTAATATAATATTAAGAGAAAAAGGAAATGATATCAAACGGAGATTTCTTCGGTGGAAAGTACACAGCAGAGGAGGTGAAGAGATTGGTTGAAGTCAATGCCAGACCCACTTACCTCGTCAAGCCCTTCAAAGCTTTCTATAAGAAAACAAATACTGAGCACGCTCCAACCTGGAGAGAAAAGAGAGAGGTATGTAAATGAGTAATTTAATTTTATTGATATGTTTGTGATAATCAGATTATTGTGAATGAAAAGCATTGAATCACGAATTATGAAGTCATACTATCAATTTTAACATATTTCTTATAAAATAGTTTGCAAAAAGTTTCCTTTAATATTTATCTCAGGGCAAGTAATATCCTAGAAATAGAGTAGTTAGCTTGAAACCATAATAATGATTTTTCTCATTATGCATTATATAGTTCGTATACTTTTTGATTCACGAATTAACTATTACCCCACAAGCCAAGCAATATTTGTTAGAGAGTGAGGAATGGGTACCAAAATATCAACTCAGAGGATTGAAATACGGTATCACTACATCAGCACTAGTCTACTTTTTAATGCCTGTGGTAAGAAGACAGCCATTCTTGCGCAGATTTGCTATTTCAATGCTTCCTATGGCATACTTCCTCAGATGGGGACATGTTTGGAGGCATGAAAACTATTGGAGAAGAGTTAAGGAAGTCTCTACAACCTACGAAATCTATGTTGGTACAAGAAGCAATTTAAATGAGATTATTATGTCAAAGCACGTTTTGTATAATGCTTTTGGAATGCAATTTTATAGATATTCAAATTTTATATAAATTAAGCAAATTCACAACAAAATGAGGAATTTAAAGATTTCTGTTTATAAGTGTTGTTAAAAACAATAAAATATCTCCAAAATCATGAAAAGCGCATACTTTCGAAATAAGTATCTAAGTTTTGAGTATAATCAAGTTAGAGACTTTATTACAAAGTGCAGTCTCATTTTATTTTAATGTTATTTAAAATATTAAACATAAATAAGGTATTTGAGGATTAATAAAAAAAGACTTCTTTTTTTACTTTATATTAATAACTTATGCTAATTTACCCTTAATAAGTCTTTTAAATTATAAATTAATAAAATGTCAATATTTTAAATTAAGGAGCTCTGGTCTACAAACGTGGGCAATAATGAAGAATTTGATAAGGTATAACAATTGGCAACGTGGATAATTAAGAACCAGCTGAAAATAAAATTGTGGTTGGTAAGTCATTATGTTCTAAGCTATTTGTTGAGGTTTAACTATAATTCGAAGGATTTAATAATAATTTTATAGCTAGTTTTGAAGGCATTTTGCGCGTTTACAGACTTCAAACAAAACCCTATAACGTTAATGATATGCTTCTAGAAAATAATTTAAATGCTCCTATATTACAAATAGAAATAGGAAAATTCAGCTTTGCTTGTGATTACTCATTAGCAATATTGCACTTGAGAAAAATAGTTATTGCTTAAATTACATCAACAGACCAATTTTCTAATTACAGAGTGATCTATGAGCATAGTTTTGACAGAAATGCTTACAACTTCATAAGTGGGACATTCGGGAAAAGTTAAAAGCAAATTATTTGCGTTCAATCAGTGGATGGAGCACTATTTTTCTACGAACATGAAACTTTATCTTTCAAATTTAACTCCCAGATTTTCTCATCCCAGGGCCCTTTTTTAATATATGCAAGTGCAGTTGATAGTATTATAATAACCAATACTAATCTTGAGCTAGAAAGTTATAGATTTCAAAGTTTACAGGCTTTTACCAATAATAACATTGCATCGTAAAAGTAAATGCAATAGTATGAATAGAGTTCAAGACTTTAGCCTGATTGGACATGTAATATAGGGGAATAAGCGCATCACATAATATATCATTATAATAGAATATCAAAGAGAAATGATATCGTAGTTGTAGGAGAACATAGCTTTTTCATTGTTCAATAATCAGATGGAAACATAAGATATCAACGCAGACTGGAATACACTCCTTCTTGCATTAAAACCTACCACGTTCCAGGCTAAAACAAAGATATTTTTGAAAATGAAGATAGACAAGCTCAAACTGTAGTATCTTAAGCAATGAACAATCAACATGACTCACCTTGCTTCAGCTTTATTATGGGATCATTCTCTCATTACTTAATGATCTACAAAGATGTGCAGTTAGTTTGGACAGCTAAAACTTAAACAGCTCCAATTTATGTTAATACTGCTAAAATTAATGGAGTTGATGGATTAATAGTCACTCTATCAGATATTGGCTGGCAGTAAATTGTATATCTGGGAACTGAATACCCTGCTCAGTAAATTCAAAATATTGGATAGGGTGATAAGGGCGAGATGAATTATTAGTAAATGGATATGGAACATTAAGGATTTAGTAAATATTATAACAATATAGTATATACATTTTAATAATCAACAATTATAAATTATTATAATTATTTAAAATAATTATCATTTGAAATGACGATCTAAGTCTAAAATTATTATTTTTACATAGCTCATGTAAATTGTAATCTTTTTCATTTATTCATACCATATCTTAAATTGTAAAATTATATGTTCAATCCAAGTATCATAGCTTTACTCTACAATTTAAATTGGTTCCTTTATAACTATTTTTTCAATTAAGTTTAGAATATATATTTTGTCTCTACTTTAATAATTTATATAAATAGTTCATTATTTTTGATATTTAAAATATATTCACTGATACTCCTTTCACAAGCTAAATTGATTAAATTATATATCAATAACATAAGGTATATTTCACTCTTCATAATTATTTAATTATTCAATGGGAAATGAAAGTAATTTTACTCATTGCTTGCAAGAAATCGAAATCATGAAGATGAAAAATAAGTTGAACCTGAAGAGAAAATTTCTATTAATGCTTAATTAGCATCATTTGTTGAAGCTACTAAGGAATATATTGACGATCCAAAGGGGGTTTTGGCAAAGAATGATATAATCTAGTTTTAAGAATGAGTTTGAAGATTACTTTAGGATTTAAGGGATCAGGAAGTAACAAAGGGTGTTTTAGAAATATCTTACTTCAGTTAAATTTACCCTCTAATGTTTACGCTGAAACGATAGTGTACAAGTTTGAGAACTTATTATGAAATCTATTTTTTAATTCTAACTTAGGTATTATAAACTTCGGCGGTAAACAGACACCTCCTGTCATTAAAATTCATTTATATCCTTTGAAATCATCTTTCCCAATAGAAACAAAATTTTCAATAAGCAGTACTTATTAATAAGTCCAAGATCTTAATTAACAAGGATAAGGCACTCTGAGAACTTCAATGACAGAAGTAAATCTCCCTCTTTAATTTTTTGTGTAAATTGGGGCTCAAGGTGCTTCAAAAGAGGCTAGCAATTTCAAATTAAATTTAGTTCTTAATAAACCAACGTCTTCAGCTGTATCTTTATTTGAAGATGTAGTTGAAAGCTTATAAGCAAGAGATCTCTGCACTAATAAAAAGCAAATTTCATTCTTACATCATAATTAAATCCCAGTTTCACTTCTAGTTTCCAAAGATAATCTTAAAATTAGAATTCAAAGTCCTGATTTCTGTTCTATATGGTATGTTACGAATGAATTAAATAAGAGATTGAATGAACTTCTGATCAAAGGTAAGAAATAGTATCATTCTTTAATTCTCTAATTTAATAGATAACGATTTGGAGATATCTTTTGCAGATGCAATTCCACTTAATGAGCTATTTAATGTTATTGATGATCATGATCAAATCAGAATGGATGTAATAAAATTGAGAAAACTGTTGGAAGATAGAAGCTATTAATTTAGGACCATTTAGAATAGACTCCTTAATAGATTTAAGGATAAAATCCTTCACCTTTGAATAACTTAGATTTCCTATTGAACCACACATACACCTAGATTATCGATACAGCCTCATAAATTGAATAACTTTAACAAAACTAAAAATAAGTGTCCCTAAAGTTGTCAGCAGCAGTTGAGATTATACTCTTACTTTTGAAAGTAAGAATCAAATTAACAGAAGAAGAGTATGAACCTATCCACATGCATCTTTCGCCCTACATCGATGATGAAAGTGAGCAAGGTTGGGAAGATGTGACAAACGCTGCAATGACAAATTTACTTAAAACTTGTTAGTCCAAAGGAGGTAAAGCTGGAGGAGTGAGTAGCAATTTGCAATAAGCTAGTAATCAAATTAAGACACTTCAGGATGTAGCAAAGTTAAAGTAGCATATCACATTAGTTTGTGGCAGAATATCTAAAGGTGGTAGAGTAGAGTATTGATAATAAAATGTAATGAGAATGCTTTGTTGACTTTGAATTTAATGATTGTGCTTTAAAGTTATTTTAAGTTAAAACTAATTTAAATTATAAATATTAGCATTTTAATTAGTAATAGGATTAATTTTTATAATGGAATAAGTTTCAGTTGATAAATAAATATCAATGAACAGCTCCATTTAAACTTATGAGTTAAATCCTGAATCATAAGTTATAGAACCAATCTAATTTCAAAATCCGTCAAATCACAATCAATATTAAAATTTCAAAGCAATCATCAATTAAGAGCACAATAAAACTTCCTAAATCTTAAAAAAGACATAGTTCAACAAAACCCCAGCAAAAATCCTAAAACAAGCATTAGACTAATATGAACAATAAAGCTAGTACTTAAACTTTATTATTGGCATAAGCACTTCTCCATAATCAAAACCCCAAAACCCCTTAGTGAGGTTTATAAGTGCTTTGATTTGTAG
>ARYC01002960.1:0-69018 GCA_000711775.1 Oxytricha trifallax | reverse complement strand
TTCTCATTTTGCAAATTGGCCTAATTTTCAACTAACCCCAATAAGACCCCAACTATACCCTACAAATCAAAGCACTTATAAACCTCACTAAGGGGTTTTGGGGTTTTGAATTGAGAACTATTTTTATTAGTTTTTAAGAGATAGTTACCTAGCAATTTTGATAATGTAAATTCTTTTGAAGACTAGTAAATTATTACACTGGAGCTTTAATAATAGCTAGATGATCCAAGATTATTTATCATTTCTGTCAATATTGAAAATAAATAAATTAAAATCATGTATAATAGATAATTGGTTTTTGTTTCAGTAAAATGTAATTTCCCTTTAGTGCCGTTTGAAGAAGTTATATCAACAACTATTAAAAATAATATAACTCTTATTGTTGAAGTGACATTAGTAGCAGTATATAATATATGCGGAGGTAATATTACTAACTGTCTTAATATTTTAATTTTATTGTATTTATAGTCAAAATATGAAATAAGTTTTAATGATTTAGATTTCAATGATTCATCTAAAATACAATTAATTTTTATTTAGAATATTTATTGAAACGTCTATTTTATATTCTTAAAAAATAAAATATTAATTATTTCAATTAACTCATGTATTTTACATTTAAATAAAATAAATTTCTAGAATAAAACAAGCAAATTGCATAGCAAAAATGACTATAAAAGATATATTTTTTTTCTTTATTATTAAAATTAATTCTTTTAAGATTGACATTCATTTGGAAATTTCGCCTATATGTATATAAATAAATTTTAAAACGAATTAATGGTAGAATCCTATTCCCAAAATAAGAAGTTATGTCCTTATCTTGATATCACACAAAAGAAATCACTTCTGAGATTTTTATTGAAATATAATTCTGTAAATGTCAAATTTTAAGGCAGGTAGATCTCCATTAAAATTCTCACAGTTGATCTCATCACTATATAAAACATTTTCATTTTCATACAAACTACTATAAGAAAGGCTTCTGTTGCAATTAAATCATCTGAGCATATTTATTGATAATTCCTATAATCAAGCTTGTATTAGTTATACATTTAATCAAACATGACAACTTCTGTTGAATAATTGTATTGCAAAATTGAAGTTCTTTTTAATGCAATAACTTATCCTATATATATAGTGTAATTATCATATTTATCTCTGTAAATATCAAAACACTTTATGTTAGCTTAAGGGATATATGCATAATACCCAACACTCGAGTTTATTCTGAAGGAGCTTGCTTCAATTGCTAAATTTTGTAAAATAGAAGATAAATTAAATTTTAATACAAATAATTTCATAATATTAGGATACCCCCCATGTGCCTGGAATTTTTTCAAATTCCACGCACATGAAAACCGTTTCAGATTCATCTTGGAATTCCAGATATAATTCTGGAATTTCTGTTAAAATTTCATTTATATTAGAATATATTATAAATTAAAAAAATTACTATTGTATTTTGTATATCAAAGTAAAATTATAAAAATTCAATTTAATTGCTCTCTATAATAAATAATCCAAAAGTCATATTACATGAGAAAATAAAATTAGATAAAATCCCAAGAGTTTTTTTTTGAATTAAGTTGAATTTGAATTTTAATTAAATATATATTTTTATTATTATAATTAGTTGGTAGCTTTTTGTAATTATAGTAGAACTAATATATATATATAGGGGCTTTACAAAACAAAAGCTACCAACTTTTAATGGGCAAGTCTGATTAAATTTTATTCTAACAGCTAAGCCTTAATTATTATAATATATACACCCCAGTCCAAACAAAGATGGTGAGCCCAGATAATACAGTATCGCTCAAGATCATTCCCTTCCTCTCGTCGCCATCGGTGGAGTTAAACGCCCAGCTCCTCCCACCAATCCTCTGCGTCGCCCTCGAGCCCTCCCACATCCCAGACGCCGCCATCTTTGGGACGAGACTCAGATGCTTAATGGACAACCTTTCTGTTGGTTGGAGATCCTACAAGGAGATGCAAGACATGGTAGATGCCATCTTTGGCAGGAACGTGACCAGCCACTACCAAGAGATGGTCAACAGCAGCATCGAGCTACGACTATCCGTGCGCAAGCTCACCTTCCCAGAGAAGCGACATATCGATCAGAGAGACTACATTACGATACGAGGGAGGAGACCTTGAGAATAGGGGAGCAGTACCTATTAGTGAAGACGCGACCGAGGTCGGAGGTGGGGGCCTCCCAGACTTCTTATTGGATAGAACTCCAACGGCTCTGTTGCGAAACTTCAAAGACGAGACTTTGCGACTCTCGACAGACCAAATGGAGCGGACGCCCTCAGCGTGAAATGGCCAATATTGTGCAGATTCTTAGTCTTGTACTTCATCAGTGGGCTGCCTGTCTCCAGACCTGCATCGATAACTGAACGAATTACTAGAGAAAATAAAACAACCTAAGAATTAACGGACAAATCCCTAACGGCCACTCAACTAATAACCTAGGGACCAACAGATCTTTAAAAAGCCCAGCAAAAGGCCAGCTGATAAAGACCTCCAGGAGATGTTCATTTATTAGAGCCCCCCTCGGCCAGCGACGCCTACACCCTCACGGATTTCCTCTGGTGCTATTACGATTTCATTTAGAGATTTCCTCTAATCTAGAGAAGTTTAACTTAGTAGCCTTAGGAGAAAATCTTATACAGATCAAGCAGATCTTCCTGAGTCACTCCCCTAGAAAGACCTTCCAGGCACCCCTGCTGACTATTATTTCTTACCCCTAATTGTGACTTGGGGTCGATCACCTGCGCATTTACTCCTTCCTTGGTCGATGCTCTGAAGCACCTGAGCCTCAAGGAGGTCTGAATGGGGTTAGTATTTTTACCAATTACCTATGGGGATCATCAATTAATCAATTAAATATATTTATATATTTTTTAATTTTATAGAAAATGAAAATTGAGCGCAACTCCGCCAGGGCGTGTGCTGTGTGCCCCGAGTGCCCAAGTTCCTCATAGTTTTGAAAGGGCTACAAAATGACCTTAAGATGGCCCCTCTAGCTCAACATTTCCTAAAAAACTCGAAGGCAAAAAAGTCTGGGAGATTTTGTAAGTTTAAAAATTTGATCGTTTAATAGATTAAATCAAGGGTTTAATTATCGTTTAAACAGCTGCCCTATTTTAATTAATTAAGATTAAAACTTTAAAACTTAAATTCGATTATAGAAAAATGGAGTGCTCCAACTGCACCAGACACTAGCAGGAAGTCCCACGCAAGAATCGCCAAGATCGTCTCCTACTATGAAAAGATCAGGACCAAGCAGTACATCCCTCCCTTCGACAGCATTGTGGACGAGGTCGAGGCCGTCCATGAGGGTTGCGAGGAGGTCGAGGTGGCTTGGCATTTGGTTCCTCAGTGTATCTCCCACTTACAAGTAAAGGCTCCTGCAGAGATCCCTAAGTCACAGCTCCATAAGGGAGGTCTGGCCACTAGCCTGCATTCACGACAGAGACACATCTTCCTGATCAGGGATGGGACGAACAGCTTCTTGAAACTGAGAGAGATTCTTTTAGTAATATTCATAATGTTATATTTCACTTTCCACCCACTTTTGTATTTCTCGTAATGGGTTTTCATTTTTCTCATTTTCACTTTGCAATAACGATGTATTATTAAATTTTTACAACCCACGATTGCTCAAAAAATTACTCTTGGGGTTTTATTATCAGTTTTCAAATTTCATAATTATGTACAAAAATGAATCTCCCTTGATTCAATTAAATTATCACTTATATAATGTAAATACTAATTTTAATATTCTAAAGCCGGTTTTATTTATTATTATGCATAAATAAATTAATGCATTTGATATAAAATAATTATGCAATTTAATAAGGAATTTTCATTTATCTTAAGAAGCTGGATCATAATTCTTATAGATAAATAATGCAATTTTCATTATTTTTGGGGAATATAAGATGACTAACATATATAAACATTAGTATTATAAAGAAACTGACTTACTCCTGGCACCGAAACCCTTTTGCTTAACTTCTCGCTCAGACCATAAAAAATTATATAACTATAGTGTAATGTAAATATAAAGCAAAATTATACTAGCATTAATCATACTTTCAACATATGAAAATTTTAGAATCCATTATCATTAAGTCTTCTTTATTATAAATGTATTATATTGACTTTATAATTAAGAATTAAATCTGATCAATATATAGTCTGATTCTATACTAATGAAATACAATCAGGCTATATCCAATAGACTCATGTATTAAAACCTCGAATCAGAATTTAAGTAGGTTTTCATTTTTTATAAAAACGTTTTAAAAAAAATTGGATAACTTAAACTTATACCCTTACTCCTAATGCTAAAATGAGACTAAATTAACAACTTTTCATATAAAAATAGTGAATATGAAGAATTTTAGCTTATTTTTTATTAAAAAAATAATATTATTATTTAAAACTATTACATGGTATTTATCTATCTCCATCAGAAGATGGAAAATTAAGGATTTATTTTTTTTGTTAAATCATAGTTGATTATTTAAGAATTTTACAGCCTATCCTCAATATTTCATGACTTAAATTATAGGTTTCTCAAGGCATATACATAGCAGTGCCTTTTAAAAAAATATTTTTTTCATTATATGTCATGATTACCGTCTATTTTAACTACCACTATTTAGATTTAATATTAATTTAATAAATTATGTTTTCTCAACATCGATTGTGTTCCTACAATAGCTTTTGTTGTAAAATTATAATCATGTTACAAATTAATATGAATTTGAATATAAATTGTAAAAGAAATTTATTTTTTTGCTTTTTAAATTAATATTTGAATAACATTATGTATAACCATTTAAATGAATTTTTGGGGAGGAAGTTTCCTGGCCAAAAATTTTATAGCACCCAAAAAAGAAAGTTTCCTGCCCATATATATAATTTTTATAATTTTCAAAAAATCTTTATCATTAATTATTATAGTTATATTTTAATTTAGCCTCAAATATCATTTCTACCTTGATTATGAATTTAAATTATAATAAAAATTACATTAATTATTTAAAAAAATTATTTTATTATGTATAATTTGATAATTAATAATAATTTACCTTTAAAATTATATATTAATAAAAGATGGATAGTATATGTTTATGGTAATTGAAATTGAAAATTTATTTGTTTCTAATACTTTTATTACCAAACGATATAAATCATAATGTTGAGGGCAGGAATCTTCCGAAGGGAGCAAGAAACTTCCTTCTCCAGAATTTTTTACATGAAATAATAATTTTTTATTAAAAAAAATTTGGTTCCAGATATAGTTCTGGAATTCCAGGTTCGATTTTCATGTGACTGGAATTCGAAAAAATTCCAGGCACAAGGGGGGGGTATCCTAATATTAATGGCAAAGATAAAACCCTTGAAGTGAATTAAGAATGAAGATTGGGGATCAAGATTAATAATATTAATATATATATATATATATATATATATTATTGGCGTTAAATTATGATTTTTGGGTTAATTATTAAAACCATTGCCTCAAATTAGTGTCTCTATAAAATACACCAATCAGGGTGTGTAAATTTGTTTTTAGCCTAATTATATTTTATTTAATCTAATAATAAGTCAACTTTAATTTTATTAATCTTTATCCTCAATCTTAATTCATAATTGATTAACTGGGTTTTAATTCAGTCCAACTTATAAAATCTAATAATATTTCTTGTTTATTAATTTTAAACAATTTAATGAGTAAAATCTTAAGATTAATTAATTGATTCATTATTAATTAATGTATGTCATTTTTATTTTAAATTGAAATATAAAGATTAAGCAAAGGTATAATGCAAAATTAATAATTATAATAATTAGATCACATTGAGGTCTCTGGGGACCCCCGATCAAAAATATGTTTAATATATATATATATAAGGGACGAGCCCTTTCAATGGTTAGGAGTCTTGTTTGAAACAAGAAAATTCTTCCTTCTTTAGACAGTAGGATGTCTTTCCATCTGTGCCTGTTCTCTGTTCTTCACTTTCTTTTTTTCTTCTTGATGAATTTTGTTTTCATAAACTTTATCCGCTATTGATCTTTTAAGACTGTTCCTTCTTGAGATTCTTGAATCTTGAGATTTTCCAAATCTTTGTTTAGTTTCTAGAAGTTTCTAAGTCTTTGCACATTTCTTAAAGTACAACTAATTTTCTAATCTTTTGTTTTGTATTCTTTTCCTGTATTGTTTCCGGTAATCCAATTTTATTTTAATATTAATTTTGTGATTGAAATTCAATAATTAGATCTATTAGGAGAATTTCCTTATTAATATTTATATCTTTGGTTCTGATCAGGTTGGGAGTTTTTCCCTAATTTCTGATGTCAACAGAAAAGTTATCTGATATTTTTAGCAATTATGGTGACGCTTTAGATATTATTCCTGGTTTGTCATTGATGTGTTCATTCTGTGACTGGAGTGTGTATTCTTCTTTTATAAGGTTTTTTTTGTATTGTTTTAGGAGTCTACTATGTATTTTGATTTTGGTAAAAAAGTTTTTCTTATTTAGGTTAGATCTCTTTAGTTTCCTTATTTAGTACCTTAAGTGCGTCATCACCTTAATTTCTAATTTTTTCCTATTTAGTACTAGAATCTTGATTAAACAGTTTGTATTAGAAAATGGGGTTTTATTGAGGTGGTCTCTGGGTTTTGTGGAGATTGAATTATTAAGTTAGTGAGCAGTTTGGTTTGAACAAACTATTCCATGTGGGTGTTGTTAAACTTAACTTAGTGGTTGGCTTACCCCAGATATCCAAGGTTGGTAATTTAGTGTTTGAGCTATTAAACAAATTTACTTGATTATTTTGCTTATTTGGTAAATTTTAAATAATTTGCTACCTTGGGTGCCTGTGTGAGAGTCTTAGTTATATAGTAAAATATTAAAATCACTATTAAATAGTGAGGGTTGACTATAAGTATGGTCAACAGTGGCTTGACTCTTATTTGTACTTGCTTTTTCCGGAGGATATTGGAAATGCTGACTAGTTTGTGAAGTTTTGGGACTATAGGCTTCTTGTTCTTTGAGCTTTCTTTTTCTGATTTTTGCCTCTACCTCTTCTTTAAATCTCATTGAAAAGTAGTCTAACATACTTGGCTCATCTATTGCAAGTGCTAGGAGATTAGCTTCGTGGTTGTTGAGGTCTATACTCAGTAGTCCCTGGATAGCAAAGTCTGCTAATTTTTCTTATTGCTTCTCGTTGAAATAAGCAATAAGATCTACTCCATCATCCTAATTGGTGTATGGAGGAGAACAGGCATATTGGTTGTCTAATTAATCTTCCTACTTGTGTGGTCTAAGTGGATAATGGGTGATCCTATTACTTAGCTTAGAGCTCCACATTCGGAAAGGTGCGACCTATTTATTAACTTTTTAATTTAAAAGTTGCACAATTAATAAGTTTAATATATTTACTTATAAATTAAAATTTAATAACTTATTTCTTTATTTATGCCTTATCTTTATAAAACATTGTTGCACAAAACTTAATGTTTATTTATGATGCTTAATATAAGCAATATCTTTTTATTAATATAATGTTTATTGGAAATTTTAAATCTCAAAAAATTCATTAATTTTAATAAATATAATCGTTTTTATCTTGATAATTTGTGATCATTGTTCTGGAATCAAAAAAGAATTTCTAAACTTTTATATTATCAAATTTAGTGTATTCGTTCATTATAGAGGCATTATTTAAAATGAAAAACTTATTTTACAAAATTGATTTTTTAAAAATTTAGCTTTTTTGTCTAAGTAAATTAAAAAAATAACCAATTTAAACATAACATTAAGCATTTTTATTATTTTTATTGCATGTTGAAATAAATTATTTTAAATAGAAATTATAAATTATTTTAACTTTTAAAGTGAACTTTAGAAAAATCGATAAATTTATTTATTAAATTCTTAATGCCTTTAAAATGAACTTTTAAAATGAACTTTTTTAAGCTAAAGCTTTAATTAGATTAATTCAATTAGAGTAATTACAGATAAACATTTAATAAATGTATTTATAATTAAATTTTTACAATTTATTTAAATAATTATAATATGATAAAAGAATCCCTTCGATATTTATCCCATCGAAGAGCTATTTAAAGTTAAAAATTAATTATTAGATTTAATTGCTATCAATATATGTAAAAGTAAGGACACCTCTTTTAGCATATACTTATTCAATATCATCAAAGCTAATGTTATATTCTACTTTTTAATACTTAAAAACTCTCTCAGTAAGATTGGTTTTAGAATTATACTAAGTTTTAGGATTTATAAGTGAATGGGAGTCTACAATGAAGCTTTAGTTCGAGTTTTTGCAACTAATTAAGGCTACTAAATCACCTTTTATTATGCAAAAGTCAAATAACAATTTAAATTATTACCAAAATTAGATAAAATTTAAAAGTCTTAAGATTAGAAATTCATATTTGGGTATAAGCTTTTTAAATCTGACTATGAAAATAAATTAAATAACATTTATAGAAAAGTCATCTTCTCAAAATATTTGTGGCATAATTTCATACGCAAGAAATAAAACAAACATTGTAATATATGCAATATATTTTTGCTTCATATTTTGTTGGATATTTTAATATATTCAGATTATTTTTAAATCATAAATATGACATTTAATAGTAGACATATAAAATTACTTCTATAATATATTTGTAAAAATCAGAAAGTAGAGTATTTTTTAATATTGATATTTAATATTATATGTAATTAATTAAAACAATTTTTATATATTTTTTGAGAAAAAAAACTTTTCGTCAAATATTCCTGCATTGATCTGCTAAATGGAAATCGTCAATTTTCCTTTGTAAAATATAGGAGTTAGGATATATAAAATGCAAAGAATATATATTATTTTATCTCATTAGTATGAATATTAAAGCCACCGAAATAAACAAGGTTTATTCTCAAAAAGAGTTAGACTAATAATAATTTTCAATATACTACTATTATACTCATTATTTTAGCTTTATTTGGACATGTGGTACACATCTTAGTTATAAATTACATATAGATTTAGTGAGAGGAAATTTTGTAGCAAAGTTTTTTTTTCATATTTTATTAAGGATTTTGTCTGTACACTACAAAGTCAAGGATTGTAACGAAATCACTCTGGTACACCGTAAGTAAATTGCTTCTTAATTTTTTATTAAAAAATCCAAACGTAATATTTAATTCAGATTATTAATAAAGTTTATTGATAAAATATAGTTTTTAAACTAGTAAAAATCATTTCTATACATCATTATATTTATTTTGTTTTCTGCATAAACAGTATATTGTATATAAATTTCGAGAATATGTTAAAAATAAAGCTATTAAATTAATTAAAATACCAATCAAAAATCTAATAGCAATACTGTATAATTACATTAAAAATTGCAAAATTAATTATTTTGAATTAATACATGAAATTATTGACAGTTAAGTTAACCAGTTATAACGATTTTGGACTCATTTGATTAAATAATTCAAATTAACTAAATTTACGCGGTACCATTTTAAATCATCCCCAGAGCGAATTAACTTAACTTTTCGATTAAAGTCAATTTATATATTCCTAAGATGTGATAAAAAATTAATGTAAGCAATAAAGCTCAGATAATTATTAATTTTCTATTGAGTGAGCACAAGATTTTTTAACTTAGCGACTTAAATTGCCTCGTGTAATTATATTTTAAATTAATTTTCAATGAATTTTCCAAGTTCAAATGTATTTCTTCAGTAATTTGCTGGACATCATGTTTTATTATACTCTATTTATTTATTTCTGAACATAATTATTTTAAAGCAGCATATTTATAATTTTAAAAATTTTATACTTTAAATTATTCTTATCTATTTAATTTTTACTTTAAAAATGGATTAAATATCAAATTAGAGGTATAAATAGCTGAGAGAATTTGAAATTTATAATAAATAATTAAATTAATTAACTTTAAACAAATTGTGAAAAATAATAATCATTAATAACGAAACTCAAGAATTAAAAGAAGACTAATTTATTAATATTAGAAGGGTGATATGAGAACTGAGAAAAATGTTCATAAAATATATTGAAGAAACTAACTTATTTTAAAAACAAATAGATAGTTATTATAAAATTGAAAGAAGTCATAAACTCACATTTGGCTCTTTACTTGTATTTTTTACGATTTGTTGATATAAAAAAAAATAAAAAAAAGGGTTTATGAATATTATTGGCATTGGTTCTTGAGAGTTTAGATTTAAAAAATTGAATTATGTATTTTGAATATGGAATTTTGGTAATAAATGATTTTGATTTAAAATTATATTGTATATTTGACATTGGGTTCATTTCTTTGCCATTTATAAGTTATCATTAAAATGATATATCATTAAATGGATTGAAAGTTAACTAGAAAATATATATTTAGAGTAATTATCAGGAAAACAATTTAATAACTCAAAATAATAAGGTTACTAAGATTATCTTGGATTGATGATATTTAAAATTGAAATTTATAATAAGACCTATGAATTACCATTACATAAAATGAAAATACTTAAACAATTAAAATGATTAATCATTAATTCATTTTAATATTATTATAATAACTCTTTAGCAAATGAAAAATGTAAATATTTTTTAAAATAATGAGCAGTTATAATTTATAAAACTAAATTATATTCCTCTTATATAATACATTGAAATATATGCATTTTATAAATTGTAAATGATATTTTAATATATAAAAGAGTCATTTTTCGAGTGAATATTTGAATTCAATCTAATCCTTAACCTAATTATTTATATTCCTTTCTTTAGTTTATATTATATATGGATATAATTATTATTTAGAAATATTTCAAATTTGGTCTTGAATTTTAAATTTTAGCCTAAAATTAAATATTTATTAAATTTCAGGAATATTGATAAAATTATATGTTAATTTTTTATTCTATTTTTAATTACAAGGCAATATAAACTTTTTATTATTTTCAATATTTATTGTCTAACAAATCCCCATTTATTTCTATTATCTTTAATAATATTTAATATTATTTATTATAAGGATACTTGGGTATTGATTACTGATGTAATTGGTCATTAAGAAAAAAATTATACGATTAACTAAAATTATATGGATGTATAGGAGGAGTCATAAAGTATTAATTCACAACATTATTATGTTAAAATAAAATCAATAAATTTTCTAATTAGAAATTGAAACTTTTTTAACTCAATAGATGACTTGAGGCTTCTTATGATTAATTGAATTGGGAAGGAATAAAAAATAGGGTTATATAATATGAACCTTAATGAATCTATTAAAAAAAGCACTAAAACTTTTTCTTTAAATAAGATTAACCAGAAATCTTAAGCTGATAACTTTAATGATAAGAGTAAAAAGTAATTTAATCCCAAAGAAAATTAAAAGATAAGTAAATGCTAATTAGCAAAATTCTTATTCGTAAATAATAGTCAGAAACATTAATAGGAGAGGTTCAGAGATCTCAAGAAAAATCTAAAAATGGATAATACGAACATCATTTCAAAAAGAAAGGGACAAGATTGTAAATACAAATTTTAAGAATTCTAATAGTCACTAAGGAAGTGATCCCATAACATAATTAGAAGTTGAAACATATAGGGGAAAGCTATTTGGGATACAGTCAGGAAATCAAGTTCATTATAGAATAAAAATGAAGATCTTAATTTATAACCAGATAATCTACCAAACTTAAAACTTTGGAGTTAAAACAATTATGAAATAGAGACCTCAAAATAATATAAAAATGGAAATTATTTGTATTTTCATTTTAATCCCAACAATAATTTCTATTTATAAAGATTTTTATTATATATTCATTTCATTTGATAAGCAAAATCTTATAAAAGTGATGTTAAATCATTATAAAAGCTATATAAAAATATTCTAAATATTTAAATATTTCTATAAACTTACTATAAAATATTATTGAATAATTTTTAACGCTATTTGATTTGGTAATTTTATAATAAAATATTAACACATTGTTAAAAAATATTCATAGAAAATATATAACTAAGAATAACTAATTAATTTTAAAACCCCATTAGTCAAATATAAACCAAGATTAGAAGATTAGGAGATAAGTACAATTAATTTAAAATTTAATTATTATTGGCGCGAATTAATTAACTTTTGGCTAATTATTAAAACCATTTGCTCCATTAATTGTCTTTATAAAATAAACCGATCCGGATGTGCTAATTTGATTTCAGCCTAATTAAATTTAATTTCAGTAAATTATAATTATATTTTAACTTAATTGTTCATATCTCCTAATCTTCGTTATTAATTAACTAATGGGGTTTTATTAGCAATTGGTTTTTTCTTTTACATGAATAATAATAATACATTAAAAATGATAGATATCAATACAATGGAGTAAATTCCATTTGGTAGTGTATATTAAAAGCCAACTATTATGCTGAATTATAGAATAATTTATAATTATTAAAAGGTGATTACAATCAGTTTTGATTGAAGGGAATTAGAATTTGATCATAAAATAAGACCCTAATAATTATAAAAACCTATAAACAAAATATTCTCAACAATTAAAATGAATAATCTTTAATTCATTTAAATAATATCGGATGAGAAGAAGCAGCAGCCGATGCTATGCAACTTTAATAATCAAGCATTTATCAAGCAAATTATATTTAATATCAATAAAAGTAAAATGTTTTAGATTCTGTTAACTCACCATTGCTTGCCCAGGACAATAGCAATAATAAACTTGATGCTAATAAATTCTCAAATGTTGACAGTACAAAAGGTTCTGCATAAGACTTTTGACATTAGGTCTGAGAAAGTTTTGAATTTAAATAAACTATAAAATCTTGTAAATTCTTTTATAGCAAAATTGCAAAAGGGACTAAACTCCTCTAGATCACAAAATTAAATCCAGTCAAAAGGAAAAGAGCAGCAAGAAGAGCAAATAACCAAGAAGGAGTTTCTGTAATTGAATCCCATGAAAGAACTAACCACCCTAAAGATGTTCAAAGTGATACTCATACTCAACTCTAGGAAAAGAATATTCAAGAAAAGGATCTTCCCAATGATAAAGTTGAAGAGACTAAGCATTAAGAGTCTGCTAAGAAGAGCCCTAATAAAAGAGATGTGAAGAACAAATTCAAGAAAGATTCAAAAGTGAGCAAACAGTAGATAAAGGTCACTAATATTTTTTAGTAGACAGCTTAATTCACTCAAGACAATGCTAAAATAAAATAAACTCAAATGCCATCATAAAATTTACACTTCAAGGCAAATGAGAGCTAAGGGGCATAAAATATAAAAGTGAAAATAATTAATATTTTCATTTAAAACCCTAAATTTTTCAATTATTCAATAGATAAATATATAAATTATTTTAGTTTTAAATTTATCAATAGCTTTAATAATTTATTAATTTTCACAATATCAATTAATTGATTATATTTATTCAATAAAAGCTAAATTGGGGTTCAAATTTAATAGTAAGTTATGATGAAGAAAGGTCAGGGAGTATTAATTACTGGTGAGGAGCTTATAGATCAAGATAGCGACAGAAACTAAATAATCCTTTCTCCAAGATCTTCAATGCTAATCCAGCAAGAGCAAGCCCTTGATACTCTTAATTAAGATGTAAGAGACATTCAAAACTAAGGATTTAATTCCATTTTCGACATGGTGTATGTATCCATGATCTGCTCAGGTATTGATATCATTATATCTGCTTAAGAACTTGAATTCGGTCATATTAAATAGTCAAATATATAAAAATAAAGTCTAGTTTGTTCAATTTTGAGGGTTATACCCTTAAGGCAGCTAAGCTATTTTTAAAATGTTATAAAATATATTTAAATATCAAACTAAAATTTTTAACTCATTAAATATGTCTCTATTGGCTTTTCAAAATAGTATAAGCAACTCGAATCAAAGTAACTCTTCACATCTGCATCATAAACTAAGTTTAATTTTGAATTATTCTTTAATAACTTTGTTTCAATGTATTAAGTTTATTCATTTGTGTTTTAACAAAGATATTCTAATAAAATTATAACTTTAAAAATAGTGCAAGAAAAACTAATCTATTCGGCAACAATAAAGAGTATTTACAGGTTATTATTAAAGTTATAATTTAATTAGTATATCTTTGTTAAAACACAAATGAATAAACTTAATACATTGAAACAAAGTTATTAAAGAATAATTCAAAATTAAACTTAGTTTATGATGCAGATGTGAAGAGTTACTTTGATTCGAGTTGCTTATACTATTTTGAAAAGCCAATAGAGACATATTTAATGAGTTAAAAATTTTAGTTTGATATTTAAATATATTTTATAACATTTTAAAAATAGCTTAGCTGGCTCATAGGGGCATAACCCAATTTTTAAGGAAAATATTGTATCTAAATATGATTTTAGGAAATAAGAAATACAAATATTGAGAGAATAATATTGATTTGAGAAAAATTATAGTTACAGTTTATAGTCGAAGATATTAAAATTAGTCATTATTTTATATGAAAAGATTTGAGTAAAATTTTTAATATTAAATTTTTATATGGGTTTTTATTCATATATATATATAATAGTTCATGATTTAAATTTGTTTGGATTATAATAAATTTAAAAAGTGTGATTTTAAGCACATTAAAAATTTTTTCTAATAAAATATGATTTTTTTTAAATCATATTTATATCTGCAATATAAAAATGTTTAATCTCTATCAATATTAAAAATTTAATTTAAATACATTTTTAAGAAAAAAAATTACTTTAAATTTATTAGTTCTCTAGTTAATAAGAATAAAGTAATTTTTAAATTGGTTATAAAATAAATATTTAAAAGAATTAATTTAGGTCGAGAAAATTTAAAGTTAATAATGTGTTAAGTTTAATTGTATCATTATAAAATAAGGAAAGATACTATAATTTGAAAAATATGATTGTATAAATTATAATTATTTTTTATTTATAGTAATAATATATAATTAAACAATAACTAGCAAGTTTAAGTTAAAGAATAGAATGGGGGAAGTTTCCTGCCCCAAAATTTTAGATCCACCCAAGGGGAAAGTTTCCTGCCCCGTACATAAAAAGTTATAATATTTTATAAATTTCTCAAAACCTTTAACATCAATAATGATTTAATTATAAATAATACATTATATAATTTCTTTATACTTTATAATGAATTCAAATTTTAATGAAAATCATATTAATTATTAATAAAAAGCAAATATTTTACATAGTTTATAATTTATAATTTGATAAAAATTAAAAATTTACTTTGATAATTATATATCTTTAAAAGTTGTTTTGTAAATGGTAAATATAATTGAAATTAAAATTTATATATTTTTAACAATTTTATTGCCAAAAATTAAAAATTAAATGTTGGGAGTAGGAAACTTCCGAGAGAGGCAGAGAACTTCCTTGGGACAGGAAACTGTTTTGGAGCGGAAACTCCCCCCCCCAATGAATATAACTATATTCCAGACCAAAAATCTGACAGATTCTTGTCATTGAACATTGATAAAGTTAGACAGCACAAACTTTGGACTTAGAAGTAAGAATAATTCAAATGTAATTTTAATTAAAACAATAGACCACTTGTCGTAAGAGAGTTTCTAGCTTTGTCAATGGCAGAGTTCAAGGAGAAAGCTTAAGTGTCAGAGGCAGTCAGAAGCCAAATAGATTCAGTTGTGAAATTATTCACTGACCAAGTGACAGATGGATCGGCCAGCAAGGATGTGCTCAGGTCAGGTTTCAAATTCAACCTCAAGAAACTACTCGGAGATTTCAAAGTTGAAGAGTACAGAATTGCGAAAATAGTTACTGATAAGATGATGGAGGGCATTCAAACCCTTAAAACTCTTAATTCATTATTTAATTATTATATAATTATTTATACTTCTTTAAAAGTTGAAATTTAATTATAATAATTGAAAATTAAGACTTAACACATTACAAATAAGCACTATATAAAATAATTAAATTTTCTTAATTTTTAATATTGAAAGAAATTAGATCAATTTATTTAACAAATATAAAAGTTGACATAAAATAATTCTATATCATCAATACTTATATAAAATTAACTCTTATTTTTTTTAAAAAATCTAGAAATAATTGTAGAATGCATATAATTTTATCTTAAAAGCCTATATCTTATATTTAGACGACTAAAATCTATGCTATAAAAAATTAAAAAAAGATTTATGAAAAACTTTTATTTCTTAAGTAAATTTAATCAACAAGATTCTCGACTTAATATTATTATATATAATTTTTGAAAAATAGGTAAGTATATATATATATATATATAATTTGATTTACAATCTTCGCATTCTTTAAAAAAATTTTAGTCGTTTTAAATAAATAAATTAATTAATGAAATTGAAAATATTAATTAACTTACAAATTTAAGGTTTTTATTGCAGGATAAAAGTTCTTTATCTAGAAGCCAGAATGAGCAATAACTGCAGATGTGAAATGAGAGTTGACTGCTAGAACATGAGAGTGAATAGTGATCCAAGAGCTTTGATAATTGCAAAATTTGATTTAAATTTAGAGACAAGATTGTTTTTTAATTTCATAACCAGATTGATTGAATAATTTTATATATTCACAACTATAACCTCATAATCTACATATTAAAAGTCTTAATATCATTATTAAATATAGATTACATTTTTTTTTATCGGATTATTCAGCTTTCAAATATTGAAATTGATTACCTATGAATAAAAATTTATTACACTATGCTACTTTTTGATAATAAGATCAAAATGTATCAAAAATATTAAAAGATATTTTATTTTTCTCAACTAATGAAGTTCAAATGTATTAAATTTCAATACACAATTGTAACAATTAATTGACTATGTTTATTCTAAATATATATATTTTTACAATACTTAAGATATTATAATAAATGAATATAATTATTAGCAGATGAACAGAAGAATTCCGACATTGAATTCTTGAAAGTGAATTGTAGCAACATTGCCAAATACAAATTGCAAGACAAACAGTAAGTTTTCGTTCGCATTAATCATATTATAATTTAGTGTATATTTAATAAGAGAGTTCTTGTATAAAATGGTCACTGGTCAACTTTCAAAAAAGCTTTCTAAAAGGGTTTTAGATTAGCTCATGAAGGCAATTATGATTTTAGAGGATTAGCTGCCAAAAACTCTTCAGAGAACTTTAAAACAAGAGTCGATCAAGAAATGCTTTGAGCTGAATGTTGATGAAGTTTTAGAGATTTGTATGGCAGAAGAACTTAAAATGAAAAATGCGCCCTTTGGCCAGCAGCAACATGGATGGTATTTAAAACCTTATTTATTATATAGTTTTATTAATTTATTTGAATAATAGTTTTTAATTAGATTTTAATAAGATAATACTATAAATCATCATTTCTTAATATTATAATAATTTAGAAAATAAAAACATCTAAACTCATAAAATGATTCTTATTTTCTAAACCCATAAACTCTTTAATTATTTTTTTAGCATTTTATTTAATCTTATAGGGTTTAGTAGAAAAAATACAGGTTTTGTTTTAAAAAACAATTTAAAATAGATGAATATTATCTACAAAAAATAATAAATTTATTCTGATTGTCTTGGAGGAAGCTCTTGAATCTAGGACTATCTAGCGGTTGAATTATTCACCAACAATTTATTAAAAACAAAAAGAAATGCACAATTACCAGTTATGTTTTTTTTTTAGCTTATGTAAGATTCTATATACTTCTCTCTTGCTTAAAAGAGAGAGGCAAAAGCATAAAACTTTCTTAACCAGAATCTTTACTTATGACATCTAAAATTGCATGAGTTACAACCTTTATTTTCCAGTCATAGACCTCTCATCATATTTCTTGTAACATGACTTATTTATAAAGGTATTGAAGGTAATCACTGCTTCATCAGAGTGTTGGAACTTGATGCTATAAGTTATAGACCTATTGCATTTAATCATATATATATATATATATAGTTTAAATTATTACTATAAAATGATACCATTTCTCTAATAAGTTTTAGCTATAGTTTTTGGTGAGATATGCATGCTTGAAAATTTAGCGATAAAACATGAAGCCGAAATTATCCTAATACTTAAAGTGGTAAAGTTCAAGAGTTTATTAATATGAACGAGTTAGATCTATAATTATTTTGATGGATTTTTTTGTGAACCAGAATTAAAATACAATACATATTGAAAACAGCTATCTTAAATGAGACTCTCTTACATTAGAGCTTTGCAATTGAGTCTGTATTTATAATGGAATATGGCTAAGGTGAAGCATAAAATTCTATATTTTTCTTTATTAAACTGACCCTATTTTTATAATTAATACAAATTTGGCTAATATTTCAACAAATGAATAAAATAGATAAAGGGGTTTTAGGGTTTTGATTCCATTGCTATTTAATGAATTTGATTTATATTATTCTCTTTTTTACTGCTTTTATAATTCATATAAAATAATTATTCAATGACCTAAGATATTCTAGTTATTCTAAAAATATTTGATGATATGAGTCATAATAAATATTATCCATTTTTTTATAATTTTATTAGAAAGAGAGTTATTTTTATTATAGAGAAGTTATTTTTTCATTTGATGCATATTGATTAATGGTTTAATTTTTATAATTATTAAAAATTCTCATATTAAACTGACTCTACCCAATTTTATAATTCAAAATAATAGATAATATAATAAAGTGAATTTAATTAAAAAATCATATGATAATAAATTTAAGAATGTTATTTATTTCTTTGACAAAATTAAATCATTAATTTAATAAGAATATAAAAAATTTCTTAATTTATCATAAACTCTTAATCCCATTTATACTATCGATTAAAAAAATGAAATATTAATGTATAAAAATATTATGGTGTTTTAATTCAAGTTTCTGGAATTGCTGACAAGAGAGCTAATTGAAGAGAGATTTCAGAAATTGTGTGTTGACAGAAAAGAGACTACTATTAATTGAATTTGTGAATGAAGGCTGTGAGTTTTAATTGATTGATATTTGACAAAATAATAAGTTTAAAATTTGATTCTAAGATTTCATTACTTTTATTTCACTTAATTTTAAGAGGTTTTAATATAATGCAAAAATTGTCTGTGATAATTTCTCCATATTATCTTCCATTTTCATTTAATATCTAATCCTCTTCTTTAATGCCAAATCTTTTTGAGGTATTTACTATAGAATTACATATAATTGTATATCGATGAGTTTAAACTAATGAGTGACACATTTCAACGAATTAGTTCTCGTAATAAGTAAATTCTTATCAGATAAATACAACCCTAATGCTAATATTTGCCATAAATTGTTATTGAAGTTTTGATTAAAAAGTATTATTTAAGTTGTAGCTATTGAAAAATCATTTCGCTTTACATTGAGATTGTCATTTTAGTGTAAAAATAATTAACTACTATTGTGGACTATTGATGAATATAAATGACTTTAAATCTTCATGATTATTTTATAGACCAATATCATATATAAATATATATAAATTCATTATTTATTAGGAGTTTAAACTGTATCGACTAGAAATTAAGGAATATATGTAAACTATCATTAAATTTATTAATCCATTTATTATCATCTTATTCAATGTAATTAAATGGATAATTATTATTGATATTTTAGTGTCTAAACACTTGATGATATGAACATTTTTGATATATTTGACATTTCAATAATGATAACTCAATTCACGTTTAAATTATTTTAATTATCAAAACTACAATTACTTGAGGTTATATTAATTAATCTGTTGCTCTAGATCCATCAATTTATATCCTTATAAATAAACAAAATTTTATCTATAAAATTATAAATCATAAATAGCAAAAATTAATAACGGAAAATTGCTTAAGATATAAATTTATAAGCTTGTAAGATATTGTTATTTAAGATTCGAAAAATGATTCAAATTCATTATATGAAAATTAGAATTTCATTATTTTTATCTATTTAGTTATAAATCATATCTTTCAAAAGATATATAATGAATTGAATTTTTATTTTTTGATAAAAATAAACATTAATTGAATTCTATAAATCTATAAATCTTAAAACATAGTAAATCTATCCGAATTTATTCTTTTCGTTCACTAATCCAAAATTCCCTATTAAATAAGGATTCCCTTGATCTATTCTGCATTCACTGGTTTATTAATGTAGCAGTCCATCCCACATTATTTGCTTTTGTCTTTGAAATTGTCTGTCGTGTAAGCTGTTAAGGATACTATATAGGGTTCAAATTATTAATATAGAGAGATTTTCCTTATTTCTTGAGATGAATGGAATCCATCCATTATTGGCATGTTGCAGTCCATAAATATCACCTTGTAATTTTTCTTGTTGTAATGACAGAGACATGGTAAAAAACATAATTTCAGTTTATAAGTAGCATAATCCCAAAATTTTGTAAAATATAATGGATTTTCTTAGTCTTCACAATATCTCATATTGACTTTATCTAGAGCTTCTTATCCATTCATTGCTTTATCAGATTTGAGGTTGTATTAGTACTCCAGAATAGTCTGTAGTGTCACTATATTGAAGATATTGTCATCTACCACAAGAATATCATTCCTTTGATCGCATTTGCAAGTAGGTGCACCTATAAATTTCTTCTTATCTAATTGTGAAAGATTAAGCTCTTTTTTGAGTTAGTATTTTATTATGGCTGAGTTTGTTGAAACATCCGATATATCATAGTTGTCATATAAAAATTATGATAAGTTATATTTATATAATTAAAACTGTTGAGTTCATTTGAAATGTGGTAGGATGATGACTTGATATCTTTACTGAAAGTACTTAAATTATTTAGTTTGTTTCCTAGGCATTCTATGTCATCTATATCATTGTCTATATTTATAGCTATAGAATTAATTGATCTTAAGATCAAGTTTTCTTTTTCTTCTTCGAAATTGAAAAACCCACCCTAATATCGTTTAGTTAAGAGCGGAGATATATAAAGATCTATCTTATCTTCCCAATAACACTAAATTGTAATTGTAATTAAGAATTAAAACCCCATAGATCAATTAAGAAGCTATGATAGGAGTTAAGAACAATTAGATTAAAAATTAATTATAATTGGCTAATAATATAAATAATTAGGCTAAAATCAAAATAACACACCCTGATTGGATTATTTTATAAGGAAAATTAATCGAACCAATAGTTTTAATAATTAGCCTAAACATTATTATTATACGCCAATAATAATTAATTCTAAATTCAATTGTTCTTAACCCCAATTCTCATGTATTAATTGATCTAAGGGGTTTTATATGCTAAATTGTGAAAGTGAATGTACTACCAGGGCCGTCCTAGTTATCTTCCACATTAATATCCCCACCAAGTAATTCCACAATTTTCTTGCATATATTCAGACCAAGACCAATTCCAGAGGTGTTTATCTTTGCCGTGGCTTCAAGCTTGCCAAAGAGAGTGAACAGCTTTTTCTTATCATCTGATTTTATTCCACAGCCCTAGTCAGAAACTTAGAAACTGAGTTAATGATTGAATTCGTTATAATCTATTGAAACTTTTATAACACCCTTTGGCGTGAATTTAAGTGCGTTTTGGAGTAAATTCAACAAGACTAAATATTAAAAACATCAATTTATAATAAAGACTTGGTTGATTCTCTATGAGTCTGTTATAAGCTCACTTGGAATATTATCAGAAAATTTATATTCTAGGTTCAAACCCTTTTCTTAGATTGCCAGTCTAACAATATCTAATGCAATTTAGACAGTATCTTTGATATTGACTTTAAGTTCATTTTTAGTAAATTTCCCATTCTTTATTTAAGTGAAATCCAGTAAATCATTAACTAAATATAATAGAATTTGACTTGAATTCTCTACGATTTATAGTAATTTTTGGCCACGTGGATCTCCAACCATAGTTTATATATAAAAACATGGTAATAATATTTATTATTATAAGTTTTAATGTTCTGCAAAAGACCTAACATTGAGTTCAGGGGTGTCCTCATGTCATGTGATACTGTAGCTGTTAACATTTCGTAGAAGTGATTTTCTAATTTTAATTTCTCATATTTCATCAATGGAGTCAGGCATTTTATCATGATCATATTAAATTATAGCAATAAATCATTCTTAATGTCTAGTCTTAATAAAATATTTTATTTTCTCTAATGGTAATCATCTCCTTTTGCTAATCATCAGTATCTATAAGTAATATTATTATTCTAAACTAAATTTAATAATCTGAAGTGATATTATGATCTGATTATAGCTGGTTTTTGGGTATTATTTCATCGCAAGAGTCTTCCACCAGGAAGCACTGCCCATCTTAAAACTCGTATGGGGCTTTGACGATGCTGTAGCGTCCATTTGCTTGCGATTCACTCAGTTCTATGTTATTATTTTCTTACTAGCTTAAAAAATAATTGTATAAAATTTGTATTTTTTATACAAAAAATCAAAATCGTTTCCTTGAAAAATAGTTTAGTAGGTTAACTGGGCGTAAGATTTCCTTCCATAATTTATTTTTTAAAGGGACCTTATAGGTATCATCTTATTATTTAGTACCCAATTTATTATTTAAAATTTACCTTTAATTTGTTTCTGCAACTGGGATCTTCAGGATTCTCTTAGTCTCCTAGTTAGCCATTATTATCTCTTATTTTTCTTCTGCATTGTATTAATCTTTTTGAATTTTTAACATAAAAAAAGGATTTCATTTAAGAATTTAATAAATTAATTCTTCTGAGTAGAGAATGATTCCTTCGGGAAAGTTTTGAAGTACGTTTTGCAAGTCGCCATTCATTTTATTGATCTAGAAAATTTGAATAAGCTGAGTTTTAAAATTAAGTTCATAGTTGTAGCATGCGTAACATAAGAGTCCGAGATTCACAATGAATTGAATTATGGTCGTGTAGTCTTTTATGTTAAGGTCGCTGGCGTAATATGCAACTTTTCCCACTGTCGTAATTGTCATTATATAAGTTATTTAATTTCAGTATGAAATGAGAATTTAGATTAAGATATAATCAAAATTAAATGTCATGGCTGGGGTAGTATATATCCATCTTGAATTTGTAAGAAGACCAGCAGTTAAACCACAAATTTATCTATGTCTTTCTAAGTTTAAAAAATAAAAATAAAAGATCTGCAAGTATTTTTATAAATACTCATCCTATCCTATACAATATTAATTTCACTTGGTAATTAAATTTATTGAGAAATATCTTTTGATTAAATCAAGATAATGGTGTTATCATAATATTTATTCTGATAAAAATATTATTTAACAAAGACTTCGTTGAATTAAATGATATGTATGTTGATCTTAACATATTATTTAATATTTACTTAAAATTAGGCAAATTGCTTTTTAAGAATGTAGATTAATCATTATAAAAAAAACCATATTTATAATCAAATTTAAAGTCCATCTGCAACATTTTAATTATAAAAACATATATTTTAGAAAAAAGCTCCATTTTAAAATAAAAACTAATCATAAAAAAATTTTATTAAAAATTTGTAAAGTATAGAATTATTAAATCTATAGTCTAGATATATTTTGTAAAATACCCACAGCAATTTTATAACAACAAAAGCAATATAAATGACGAAGTTTTACAAAGGAATATAATATAGTTTTCATAAAAAGCACAGAAATTTAAAATATAAAACCAAATCTTACAATTTAATATAATCAAAATAAAATCCATAATATTGCTTATTAAATTTCAGTTTTAAGTCTAAAAGAAACCTAACCCAATAATATTTTTTTAAAAAATAAACGTAATTTTTTGAAAATTTTAAAGATAATTCTTAAAAAATATATATTTTTGAATATTTCCAGCTAGTTAATTTTTAGAAGCAGGATTAGTTGAAACATGCAAAAGAGTAGTCAAATTCATCAGCAATAATATTGGAGAGTGAGCGTCTGTAAAAAATGAAGGAAATCTGTACGTGAGAATAATTAATACCAAATGGCCAACCGCTGTACAAGTCTTCTAAATCCATTGTGAAAATTCAAACTGCCTCTAGTTAGTTAACCTTTTTAATTTAATTGTCAATTAATTTAAATTAAATATAGAAAATGGGGAGTGAAAGTTTACTGCACTGGTTTATAATAAAAATTTTAGGGAAGTTTCCTAAACTATTTTAAAAAAACTTTATAATTAAATTTTTTTTTTAACAACTGTCAACCAACTTCCGAACTAATTTCATTGATATATGTTCACCCCGAGGTACCCCCACCCCTCCCCCCACCTCAAAAATGAAGTCCCCCTAATATAACCCACTTTATATTAAAAATCATATTCCCAAGGTCTTAATCGACTCCCTTCATGACATCTCACTCACATAACAATAACATAATTTTTCAAAATTAAGCATTATCTTTTTAATTGCTGTTTTGATTTCATTATGAATTTTTGGCAACTGTCACTACGTCCGGCGACTATTTAAGACATATACTGTCATAGGAAAGTATATTTCAATTGAGTTTACATTGTCTAGACTTATTGCAGATTTAATTAATACAATAAAGCTATGCACATAAAATTCCAAAAATCTTTTTATGCCTAAATCATCTCATTTCGATTTAAATATAAAAATTAACATGAGTAAATTTTTTCAAAAAAATCATCTACTCTCTTAAATAAATATTATTTTAACATCAAAAATGATAATGATTGTTAATTTATTTTTAATTGTTAAATATTAGCATAATCATTATCATTTTTGATGTTAAAATAATATTTATTTAAGAGAGTAGATGATTTTTTTGAAAAAATTTACTCATGTTAATTTTTATATTTAAATCGAAATGAGATGATTTAGGCATAAAAAGATTTTTGGAATTTTATGTGCATAGCTTTATTGTATTAATTAAATCTGCAATAAGTCTAGACAATGTAAACTCAATTGAAATATACTTTCCTATGACAGTATATGTCTTAAATAGTCGCCGGACGTAGTGACAGTTGCCAAAAATTCATAATGAAATCAAAACAGCAATTAAAAAGATAATGCTTAATTTTGAAAAATTATGTTATTGTTATGTGAGTGAGATGTCATGAAGGGAGTCGATTAAGACCTTGGGAATATGATTTTTAATATAAAGTGGGTTATATTAGGGGGACTTCATTTTTGAGGTGGGGGGAGGGGTGGGGGGGGTACCTTGGTTTAGGGTCTGGGGGGGGTACCTCGGGGTGAACAGATATAATTATACTTAATTTATTAATCAATTAATCAATATTTCTCTTCAGATTCCAACAAATCTGACAAATTTCATCTAATATGTTGGTTCTTTATCATAACCATAATATTTGCTCTCTATTTGTATCCAATTTTTAATTTTAATTCTAATTCTATTTATCTTATTCTTTCCAAACCTATATAATGTTAGAATATATTTTCTTGAACTTCTTCAATGATGTAAAAATATCCTCTTAATATTAATGAGTCATAAAAATGTTAAATTTTATAATTTATGTTAAATTTATTCAATTTTACATAAATAAAAAAAGTGCAGCAAACTTCCCCCCAAAAATTATTGATCGTAATTACAACTATATGGATTTATTTATTATACTTAAAATAATTTATCTAAACAAATTAGTTAATGCTGTTGCGATTGTAGAAATAAATATTATGAATCGAAAAGTGAAAAATATGCTGCTTATTATCAATATCTGTTTATTGCGCCTGTTTTGATATTCTTTTGCGATGTGTCTGTCTGTTAGACCCAGTAAAACTTTATTGTTCATATTTTAGTTAAGTTATATTGCTCTGTTTTGGAAGGTAAGGAATATTTATTGATATTATTATTTTAATATTTAACCAAGTTGCTTTTGTTACATTAATTTCAGCGATTCAATAAGAAAAGTAAGAATATCTATAAATGATATTTAAATTATTTAAAATACTATTATATCTAGTTAATTTTTAGTCTTATAGTAAAATATAATAACTGATTAATTGTTAAAATATGACTAACTATGTTTCATAAATTAATTAATACATTTAAACTAATTTAATTTTTGATTTTTTAACAAGAGTACTCATAAGAATATATTCAATTTCATTAAATATTCAGACAATAAATTATTGCAAAGTTTGATTGGATTTTAAAATTTACAATTAAAATTTAATTCTTTAAATTGAGAAAATTATTAAAGTTTGTTCATTTTATTATTGAGAATTTAAAATAAAATTATATTTATAAAAATGATATAACAAATTTCTACATTAAGTAAATCACTATTACAAAATAACACTAATCATTATTAATCAATTACTTATTTTAATTATTTTATTTTAAATTACAATAAGTCATGATTTATTCCATTTTAAATATTCCTTAACTCTATATTCTATAACTTTTTATATTTAAATTGTTATACACTTTTATCTCTGAATAATTTCAGTTATTATTCTACAAATCAAATTTTATAATTTTAATTTAAAAAATGTGTGATTCATTATGAATTGACTATGATAAATGAAAAGAAATTATGTAATTGTTAATATAAATGGAATATGAAACATAATATTATTAACTTGTGCTTATTTCATTCAAAAGAAGCTGCTGTTATTAGTTTTCTTGCAATTAGAATATCTTTAATTTGCTGAGAATTTACTGGCTTGTTTATAAATAAATCCATTCCATACTATTGGTAAAAATTCTGTAAAAAAACTTAAATATTTTTATAATTAAGAGATTTTAATGAGCAATACACACTTTTATCTTTGAAATTCTCAGTTGTATAGGCAGTTAAGGCAACTATGTAAACTTCAAAGTTATTTTCTAGTGCCAACTGCCTTATCTCTTGTGTTGCCTAGAATCCATCCATGATCATAACTTTACATAACAATATTTAATTTGTATCAATTAATTAATAATTTTCATGATGGGCATATTGCAGTCCATAAATATCAACTTGAAATTGGCTCTATGATGGTAGCATATGCACTGGTTATGATTGTTCATGTTGATTTAATATAAATAATTAATATTTCATATAAGTGATTCTTTATTTCACTATATCAACTGCATCCTAGCCATTTAGTGCTTTGTCTGACCTTAAGTTAAACTAATACTCCAAGATAGTTTAAAGAGTTACTATATTAAATATGTTGTCATCGAAACATTGAAATTTAATTTTTAAGGGGTGGAAGTTTTTCTTGGAATATAAATCAATTAACTTAATTTTTATGAATTTTGATTTTAAAATATTGTTCTAACCAAAATACCCCTAACCCCCAACCCAACTTCAAAAATATATTATTTTTTATAAAATTAAAAATATAATTTTAGATATATTTTTACTATAGAGCTTATATAAAAAGAGGTCAAAAATCTTGGTAAAATTGAACAAATCAATAATAATCGTAGTCTTATATAACCGAAGATATCATATATGAAATAGATTCACGCCTCGAGGATAAAAAGTTCCATATAAAAATAATGTTTTTAAGGGTTGGAAATTGGGGTTATCTCTGTTATCATAAGTAAATAATTAATTTAATTTTTATGAGACATTCATTATTATATGGATAAGTTTAAAATATAATCTATAGGCTAATTTAATAAAGTGCAATTGATATTTAACATTTTCAAACATGGAATAAAGAATATTAGTATCGTAATTATTTAAGTCATCTGGACATTGAGACAATAATTAGAATTCATTTGATATGAGAATTTAAGGGTTATGTAATTTAAAATGAATTAAATCAATTGAAATAAATTAAAAATGTTTTATTCTTTGAAAGTTAAAGAATAAGAAGAATTATTGCTGATAGGTATTTTTTTAATCAATGAAATTAGAAATTCTTGATAATTACTTTTTACTAATTAATTAAATTACAAGAAAAGAAAACTTGTCACTAATTTAATTAAAAATATATCGACTACCAAAATGTCTGTCCTAGTTTAACATGAACAGGGAATATGAGAAACTAAGCGCTTTTTCTTCGTCGAAGCTATAATGGATGGTGTGCATAAAATGTCTTCAAAGCCTCCAAACTTAACACTATCATTAGATATGTTCATGCATGTATTAATTTTATTTTCGAAGATGTCACTTTTTTATATTAAAGAAAATATTCTATTAATTGTTTAGCTGAGCTAATTTTAGTTGTTAAAAAGTGTTTCTTCTTCTTCTATTTGGTTTAAAATAAATCTTGAACCTGCTGCTGATCTAACTGAAGTCATTGCGCTTTGAAATTGAACATCCCCATTCTCTTAATTGCACTTTATAGTGAATATAAAAGTAGTTCCCTATTCAGAGCCATTATCTAAAACTTTGATGGTCCCTCCAAGAGTCTCAACGATATTTTTACATATATTAAGTCCTAAGCCAATTCCAGAAGTATTCATGTGTGCGGTATTTTCAAGTTTCCCAAATAGAGTGAAAAGCTTAGGTCTGTCTTCTTGTTTGATTCCCTAACCCGTGTCTTTAACCATGAATATAAAAACACAAAATAAATAAAATAAATTAGAGTTATTCAGCTGATTCTTTGAACTGAACCATAACTGAGATATAGCCATATTAGGTAAATTTAAGAGAGTTCTAAAGGAGATTTAAAACCACTTGATTGATTCGAGGTCCATCTACTATTGAGTAAGAATTTAAATATTTACCAAGAATTAGTAATTAATCAAGTTTTTCTCAATAGTATTATATTAAATATTTACTAATTAAATAATTAAAACCGCACTCCAACCCTAACGATAGATTCATTTGGGTTAGAGTGCGATAGAGTGTGAATTAAATTATATACTAAAAAATTAATTAAATATGACATATCGTTTATTATAGATTGCATATAGATTAAATTAATAATTAAGTTATTTATAATTTACAGATTTTTAACAATAATAATTGATAAAGTTCAAAAATCAATCATTTTTTAAGTATGATTTATAATTGAATTAAAATGTAATGATGTTTATTACAAACGATATGTCATATTTAATTAATTTTTTAATATATAATTTAATTCACACTCTATCGCATTCTAACCCAAATGAATCTATCGTTAGGGCTGGAGTGCGGTTTTAATTATTTAATTAGTAAATATTTAATATAATACTATTGAGAAAAACTTGATTAATTACTAATTCTTGGTAAATATTTAAATTCTTACTCATTATCTCTTCAGGAATATTTTCCTCAAACTAGATATTCAGATCTAACCCTTTTTCTATAATCGCTAGTCTCATAATATCACAGGCATCCGTGATAGACTTCCGAATATCCGTAATTTGATTATTTTTCTTAAAATTTCCATTTCTTATTTGAGAGAAATCTAGTAAATCGTTCACTAAAGATAATAATATTTTGCTTGAGTTATCAACAATTTAGACTAGCTTTAGACCTTTCTCAGACTATATAAACAACCTGATACTATCTAATAACCCTTACATAGCATTTAAAGGTGTTCTCATATCATGGGAAACTGTAGCAGTTAGCATTTCATAAAAATGATTTTCAAGTTTAAGTTTTTCATATCGAACCAGAGGCATAAGACTTTTTATGCTTATCATTCTAAGTTGATTTGATTAATATAATATTTTACTATCCTTTATAGTCACTAGTTCCTTTTATGTCATGTCTTCTCTAGGAGAATTCTTATTAAAGTTAGGATCTACTCCTATGTTTCAATCATTTTTAAATTTAAAATGAAAGAATAGTATATAAGTTTCTCAAAGCCTCTTAGAATTCATCTTCAATTTAGAAGCACTATCCGTCAGCAAATTTTAGGGGTGCCTCTCGTAGACTATATTTACCAGTCACTCGATTTATCAATATTAATAATAAAGGCAATTTACTAATGTAAGAATAAAGTAATTAATTTTCCTAGTTAATAGGCAATTGCTATTCATTCTGATTCAAGAAATTAACAGGACGCAATACATTTGAATTTAATTTCTCGTCAATAATACACATATCATTGGTATAATTAGGCGACCCTTGCAAACTAGTATTCTCTTCTTACTGAGGCTCTTAAACACAATTGAATATCCTTTTAAACTCTTGATTAGCCAAAACTATTTTGCTCTTAATTTCATCATATAGTTGAATAAAAATATAAATCATTATTAATTATCTTACTGGATTGATTTTGTATCTCCAGAATTATTTTAAATGCTAAAAACTGACTAACTAACTATTAATATCAATATAAGATAAAATATATAGGACTATGCCCTCTGGAAAGTTCATCATTATTCCTTATAAATCATCATTCATTTTTAAATGAGGTATAAAAATTTTAATAATAAAAACTTCCACTATGATGTTTAATACTTTCCTTTAAAAAAAAATAAAGGGCTTTCACAAATTTTTTAGATCTCATACATCTGAATATACTCGGTCTTGGATCGATACTCTATTTAGTACGAAGAGTAAATGCATAAAATAGAGACTACTGTATATTGAATAATGATGGTTGTCTCTGTTAAATTAAGATATAAATAGTAGAAGCAGATTGTTCCAATGTTAATTGCAAGGATTATAAAATTTAATTTTGTTATATTGTTTAATTTTTAACATAAAGATTGCTATTGAAGTGTAAATCCATCTTTGATTTGTTACCAAAGCTGATAATTAGAAAAATGCAAAGCCAATGACATTATTAACGAGTCTTAAAATTATAAAAGTAATTAAAAATTACAAATGGAGAGTCCAGCTGAATTCAGCTTAGAGAATGTAACCTGCACTAAGTTAATTAAGAATGTCAATGTGAGTAATGGTGAATTAAAATTAAATATATTAAATTATATATTTTGAATGCGCTTCTGAAAATACCAAAGGAAATTTGTATGTAAAGATTAGCAGCAAAAAATCACAAAATACAATTATAACTCATATTTATATGCATGTTTATTTCTAATGAATGGAAGAAGTTGTTCATACTTCTTGTCATCCATTCAAAACTCTGCAACCCCTTCAGCAGTTTAATTTTGCTTTTGATTGATAAAAGTATACTTATAGCTTAATCTATTAGGGTTTTATAAGGATTTATATAGGGGTTAAATGTTTAAATATTAGTAATTTGAGAAAGTTTATAAATATTTCACCCAAAAAAAAGCTCAGAGTCATATGGCAGTTTTTCTGAATATTATTTTTCTATGTTTATGTTTGATTGCTTCTATTATTTCTAATTATCATTGCTTGGCTTGATGTTGATTGAATATGCGGGCTCAATTAGAACTCCATTAATATGTCAGTTATTTAATATTGCTTATTTTTTTCTAGTACTTCTCTCAATCTTGTAGCCAAAATAATTATTTCTAAGCATGAGCTCTTAACTATTATTGCATCTAGAGCCAAGATATCCCATGAAGCATTTCTTGTTTTCCAATCTTTTTTTTCTGGGAAAAAACCTGGTGTACCCTATAAATTTCTTTATGCAAATGCTGGCACTCTTTGAGGTTTGTTTAAATAAATAATACAAACTTTAGGAGGTTGAAATTTATCATACATTTCTTTAGCTTTAAGTCTCTATGATCATAACCAAGCTTGTGTGCCTTATTTATTCACTCAATTATTTACAACACGATCTAGCCTATTTATCTTTTGGGATCCGTTGGTCAGATAACAATTTCTTGATAGTCGTTTCAGGGAGGGGAAGCCTAAATTTGACATGGTCTTTTCCAAGTAAATGACACCAACCTAAATAATATACTATCACTCATTTAATTATGATTATTAAAGAGTAATACTAATTTAGCAAATTTCATTTAGAACTTGTCCTCAACAAAGAAGTAAATGAAAAAAATATTTTATATAGACATAATAGTCATTCGTGATTTTCTCTTCTCTACTTTATCCTAAAGAGTGAGGCAGCTTTCTATGCAAGAATTTAATTCAATAATTTTAAATTGGAGTCATTATTACATAAAATTTAAAATTTTTTTATTTACTTCGGAGACAGAAATGTTCATGACTGCTTTCTTCATATTATCTTATTTCGATACCTCAACCCTAAGGAATCCTGCTTGATTTCTTGACATTTTTAATAGGAATCTTTCTCCTGTTGGTTCATGAGTAAATATAAAGCTCTGTTAGTGTTTTTCTTTAGTTTTATTTTATTATCTTTTGTAAGAGAGTAGGGCTTTTTACAAACTCAAAGATGTGCTTGCCATTCTACTTCAAATGCTTGATATATAACTAGAATTTTCCTTGTGTATATCTCTTAAGTTGACTAGTTGGGAAATACTTATTGTATTTTTTGGATACTTAGTCGACATTTTCAGGTAAAACTTAATCCTCTATGGCGGGTTGTTTAAACTCCACTTCATTTAGCTCTTTCTCTTTGACAACTTCATAATTAATTTGTATTTGAATCTCAAAGCTAGTCTGGTAAAATTGTCATAAGTAGGCTCTCCCTATGTACAAGAATCTCTGGTCTATAAATCTTTTTGTTGCTAGAAAGATAACTTTATTGACTTCACCCAAGTAATGCCGCTCTTCAAAGTAGGTTACCGCTCATTATATTATGCGAATAGATTTATTATAATAATGATAAATTACAGGCTGATATAACATAATAAAGAAGTTTGAGACTATTTGAATTTTTAACTTAAGGGGTGAGAAAATTAAATCGCCATGCCATATAGGGCTAAGTTGCCATTTTATGAGCATATTATACATTATAATAAAAAGAAATGCTCCTAAAGAAATAATCTTTCTCTAGGAGATTCTCCATATTAAATTTGAACTTTATTTGAAGTTCCTCTTCTGACCTAATATCTTGCATTTACTCACTTAAGTTACAAATATTTAAACCATAAACCCCAACATAAATTACATAAATCCTGTTAAAACTCTTATATTTTATGCCTTAATAGTCTCTCTAAATCCTTTAAACTAATGAAGAGTTTTTGGTGTATTGATTAATCTAAAACAAACTTCCTTTGATTCGTTATTGCAGTTATGACAGTGGCCAAGAATATCACCATACGCGCTGCAAAAATTAAACTACTTATTTTCAATATTTCTGTATGTCTCTTGGCTGTAAATTCCTTACGGATTTTGGGATCGTTTATTTTCAGGAAGAACCTTGAATTCATAATATAATACAAATAATTTATCTCACAAATATTAAAAAATTAAAAGTAAGATATTATTTAAAATAATTTTTCAAGATACTTAAGAATTTTGTTTAGCAAATATGATAAACATTCAGGATTTTATTTTTTTAACATTTTTAGGGATAGCTGTCTTACCACCAGACTTAACTTGTAAAATATATTATCCAAAAGAGTGATTCACCTTGTTAAGTTTTGTTTAAAAATAACTAGTAAAGTAAAATAATATTTATCAACTCTTCAGATGGTTAAAGTAAAAATAAAGGTATTTTTATCATAAAAAGCTGTTATGTTCACAATATTTTGACATAAAAGCCCGTGAATATTTTGCATTAGTTATTAAAACTAAAAAATTCTTCTTAAATTGATTGACTCATATGCCTTCTAATTAGGATAAAATTTGATCTTTTTAATTTCAATCAGGTTTATTAGATATATTAAAAAGATCAAATTTTATCCTAATTAGAAGGCATATGAGTCAATCAATTTAAGAAGAATTTTTTAGTTTTAATAACTAATGCAAAATATTCACGGGCTTTTATGTCAAAATATTGTGAACATAACAGCTTTTTATGATAAAAATACCTTTATTTTTACTTTAACCATCTGAAGAGTTGATAAATATTATTTTACTTTACTAGTTATTTTTAAACAAAACTTAACAAGGTGAATCACTCTTTTGGATAAAATATTTTACAAGTTAAGTCTGGTGGTAAGACAGGGACCCTTAATTTTAAATTTATTTTAATTATTTTTTTATCTATAATGAAAACTTGTAAACTAAATAAAATATAATTAAAATAAAATATAATTAAAATAAAGGATGATTGAAATGCTATAATTTTATTTTTTAAATAAAATCACAGTCATGCTTAAATTTTCAATATTATCGATCATAAATTTTTAAATATAAGAAATTAGTTCAAGAAATAAATAAACGAAATATTTTTATAAAAGCTTAAATTATTATTAAAATGGAATTAAATTATGCTATTACATGAACATAACCTAACCTAACCTCTCTCTGTATTGTAGCAAATTCTTAGTTTAAACTTAAAATTAAGTTCTTATATTTTCAAATAATAAAGTTAAATACTCTTACTTAGATCTTTTAAATTAACATGGCTAATAAAAAATCTAATATACTCTAATATTTTTTATTTTAGATTATAAAATTGCGATTTTAAAAAAGGCTCTCTAAACAGGCTCATTCAAGAAAATATTACTAAATTTGACATAATCCTTCAAATATAAAATAATTTGCACTTCAGCTAACTGAAAAGCATTTGGGAAATCTAATAAAAATTTAATTACTACATTCATACTTAAAAACTATGAATTATTTATTAATAAAAGTATATAGAAAAACACTTATTAAAATAATTTTTCTCTCCCAATAATAGAATTTAATTTATTTATATACAATTCATAACAGTTTTATTTTTTCAAGTTTTATATTTCACATTTGTTTTGTATTTTATCAATATAAGGTTGAAAAGAAAATCTTTAATTTTATTTTTAATAATAATGCTGTTTATTATTCATTAAAAAGTATTTTAATTTAAATATATTACGGTATTTCCTATTATATTTTGTAAATAATATGATATGTCTTTGTAATGGCTGTAAAACAGTAAAGTTTATAACTATTGAGATTAATAAATATATAATTTAAATTAATAAGGATGCGCATATCATTTTATATAGAGCCTAAATAAATTTATATTTAATTCTTTAATTAATATCTCATTCTTGAAATATTCTACTTTTTTTAAATATAAATATCTTCACTTTTACTTTTCATTCCATCTGATGTAATCCTATAAATCAAAAATATGCTTAAAAATATTTATTATTAATGCAATATTTTTAAATTTATAACTTAACATTAAAAGATAATTTACAATAAAACAGTATATGCCCAAAATCGTATATATGTTTAATATTTCACTTTTCGTTATATTACTCTATAAAATAAATTAAATTTATATTTAAAGAATAAATTTAAATTATATTAAATAATTAATTAAATAAATCTTGGAATAATATCAATTTAACTTGAATTATATATATAAAAATGACAATGGATGGTTATGACATAATGCAATGGGTATTCGTTTTTTTAAGTCTCATAGCAAACGTGATTTTTACTTGGTATGTAATTTAATACACTAAAATATTCTCAAAGTAAAAGGAACCTTATGCTCTTGTATGTTTTGCATGCGTAAATTTCAAATAATTTAATCAAAATATACAATATCAATTAGAAAAATTTTAATGTGCATTAGTTTATTCTTGACATTATCTGTGAAAATTATATTTAGGACAATTACACTAGTAGGAACGAACTTTTATCTAAATATTCCTTATAATTAATATGCATTGGATCCCAATAGATATCTGAATGATCCTCTTTATTTCTGCTACAATTTTTCAAGTGTAGTAAAACCCCATTAGTTAATTAAGAATGAAGATTAGGAGATAAGAACAATTAAATTAAAATATAATTATTGTTGGTGTAAATTAATAATGTTTGCGCTAATAATTAAAACTATTGGCTTGATTAATTATTTTTATATAATTAATCAATGAGGGTGAGTAAATTTGATTTTAGCATAATTATAATTAATTTCAGTCAATAATAATTATATTTTAATTTAATTGTTCTTATCTCCCAATCTTTGTTCTTAATTCACTAATGGGGTTTTACCAACATGGCTATTTTAAATTGGAATCGTAGTAAATTGTGCTCGATGGGTCCAGTTAATATTTAATATTTCTAGTTATTATTTTTGTATGAGCTAATTTTTCCTCAAAATATAAAATTTATCAATAAAAGTAAGGTTTTATCCAATAGATTTATTTTTAATAAAGTTAATGATCCAACATAAAGGAATATAGCATCAAAAGGCTTAATTTATAATCTAAAAAATCTTAATGGCTCTAATTATTGGGGTTTGTATAGGATCACTAATCCAAAACATAATAACTCTTACCAAAAATATCTTAGTAACTGAACAGATCGTTCGACCTCAGGATTATATAACGGTCTTTATGATTAATATTTTAATCAACATAATTCTAACAATAACCTATATATGGTGTGCTGTGTTTTTCTAGAAATACTACAATCTACAAATTAGGAATGTAGAAGGCTTTTACTCTAGCGATGATATCGTGAATTTAAAAAGAAATAAACTTCAGATATTGCTTTTCTTTATCATATTAATATGCCTAATAATTTTGAGATAGCTCCCTTGGGAATTCACAGTAATTACTTGGTTTTTTAATGTCAGAATCAATCAAAGCCTAAATATGTATTTGATTACTTTCACTTTTTTCTTTGCAGAACTGGGTTTAGTAGCCCTTCTTACTCAATCAATAAAATGGTCACTCATAACCTATTAGCAATATGAAAGAACTCAAATTATAAGAAGTACAATTAAAAATATTTCCTCAAGTTTGAATGATGAAATATATCTTGAAGATGGTCTGTTAATGAGAGATAGTATAACAACTTATTCTGATGATGATTACGAAGAGAATGATCTAAGAGGTAGAAGTACACATCTCAAACATCATTATTTCACTTTAAGATTTAAATATATCTTGCATAACTTTTTTATTAAAACATCAGATTATATAGCAGCAACCTATGAACTCACAAGACCCCTTGAAATAGAGTTTTCTTTGGATTTCGGCATAAAAAGAAGAATAGTAAAAATAGCAAAGCGAAGAATATATTTTGAGCATTATGAAAAATGCAAAAAATAGCAAGAACAATCTTTAACAGTTTAATGAATAAAACTTTCAAGAATGTGATTTATAAACTAATTTAAGCACGAATGAAGCTTCAATATAAAAGGATAGTAAGTGATGTTTAATAACTTCAAAATTTATAGATTAACATAAAATATGCATAAGAAATCATATATTTATGAATGATTTTGTTAATTTATTTAATAATTAATATGGGTATATATATATATATATAATTATTTCATTAAATTAATTAATTAAATTTATCATTTTATTTACCTTATATTAAATACATAAAAATATAAATAGCTTTAATTTGAATCATTTTATAGATCTATTAGTTTATTATTGAGATTATTTTGCGTTATAAATAAAAAACTTAATAGATAGATAGAAAGTTATTAATCTTATTTTTTATTATATTATATATTTGATTATTGAGACAGAAATCTTTTTCGCTTTATTATAAAAGAGTTTATTAAGTTTTGAAATATTTTATAATAAATAATTGAGAACTATTTATATTCTACTTACTCACAGTTCCGCGATCTGCCATTATACATATCTATATTGCACTTTTATAATTACTTTTCTCAATTTATTGATATACTGCCAATTTTAATATAATAATTGCTATTTTATACTCAATATAAATTAATCAATTAATTTAAGTAAATAAATTTATATTTTAATTTTGCTGATCTATATAAAATACGAAGATTAAAAATTAAAAAGATGAAACATAGACTATAAGAAGACGTGCAGAAGCGTTCAAAAAGCGTTCTTTAATTTTAACAACCTTAAATGTCAAATTAATTACCTGTCCCATCATTTTACAATAGTTTCTTTGATTCTTTTATCGAATTACCTCTAATATATTACACATAATAATTGCTTACATAAAAATATATTAAAACGTAATTATTTAAGCTAATATAAAAAAAGAGTCAATCATAGATGCAAGCATACCACAAAAAAGATAATTTTCAAATATAGTTGAACAAATCAGTTTACATCAATATTTATACTTTATTTAATTTATTTCAATTTTTTAATGTAAAATTTATCATGATCACATTTACCAACATTAAGTGTATCGCAAGCGACATAAATTAAACAATATTTTCTGCCACGTTATATTTTATTATTAAATATGGAAATAATTGAAGTTAGTCGGCGATAGAATATATTTGTGCAATAATAATAATAATAATAAGAGTAAGACTGATAAATAATAAATTAAGACAAAAGGATTCTAAATTAATCTTGATATGACTCAAATGAGAATTCTAGCAAATAATGATAAAGAATACTCCAACCCATCATCTTAACTATATATAATTTTATATTTATTAATATTATGTTCAATTTTAATGTTTTTAAATTAATATTTCATATTTTATATTTTATTTTTTTCAATTTTGCTTGAACTATAAAATTTAAATGAATTAGAAAATGGATAAATCCTTGGATGCATGCATTAGAATCAAAACCCCAAAACCCCTTAATGAGGTTAATAAGTGCTTTGATTTGTAGGGAATTTGTTAGGGGTTGGGGTTATTAATTAAATGCGAGACAAAAATAGCAAGCTTTTTGGGTCTATTTATGATGATGAGTATATAGATTTAGTGTTTAAACTTCGATATGGATGTGATATATACAGTGAATAAGTCAAACCAGTACTGAACTATAAGTCTATTGCACTGCTCTTAAAGCGAAGTCCATCAACTGTTCGATCCCACTGTCTTATAGTTGTATAACTTAAGCAATAATAGCTGAATTCTATGCCTAAGAGGAAGTCAAAGTTTCTATAAAAGTATATTGATTATCTTATTAATGATAAAACTTTGAAGTATTGGGCTCACTTCTCTCTCGACCAACGAGCTACTATGTCACCGCTAGTTCCCTGAGTTGAAGATCTCTGCATAGTCTGTTGCAAACATTTATAAACTAAATGGTATATCTTACAAAGGTGTAATCGTATCAAGAGAGTGATTGATTTCACTCTGCCATTTTACAACAATAACTTAAATTATATTTATAATTAAATGCAGAGAGCCTAATAGAGTAATATTAAGTTTATTCATGCTGACTAGGCTGTGTTTACCTTCAACACTTTCATCGAGAAGTCTTGGTATAAGAAGCATAGTAATATAGAGGTATATGACTAAAAGGTGAAGGTATAAACAATGGCAATTCTTGGAGGAATTAGCGAGGATGCTGGTTTAGAAACTTATGTTATTCATCCTCGCTCTATTAAGACAGAGCAGTATATTAAGTTCTTAGAGCAGCTGAGAGAGAAGTACCCTGAATAAGGGATTATACTATTCGTTGATAATCTTTCAGTTCATAAGACAAAAGAAACAAGGAAAAGTTATGAACAACTAAGGATAACACCAGTGTTCTACGTGCCTTACAGCCCATAGTTTAATGGAATTGAATTCTACTGGGGTATACTAAAAGGTCATTATAAGAAACTGCTGCTATACCATCTAATGCATGACCTACCTATCGATACAATAGACTTTATTAAAAGCTCAGCGAAGTGAGTAGATAATTTGTTGGCTTAAAAGTGTGCTAACAAAGGGAGAGTGAATTTATATAAATAAGTTTTGTAGTTAAGTTAATGAATATATAAGTCACATTTAAAATTCTTTAGAGGGAGCTGGTTTCTCTTCTTTTCTTCTACTTCTTGCTTCCCTCCTCCTAAGTTTCTTCTCTTGCTGCTCGCTCCAGCATCTATGTTCATTTACTCTGGAGGCTAAATATTTGAATAGAGTCTCTTGCTAACTTCATACTTTGTCTGCGACTTTCGCTCTCTGTGAAGCTTGCTCTATTCCTTCATCAAGAAGATGCCAGTACCAGATTTTTCTAAAGAGTTTAAATACAAATCTTACTTGAAATATATTTGTGCTTCTGCAACTCTTATAGCCAGCTCTCACTTATCTTGATACCTGTTTATCCTTATCTTCTGAAGAGATGCTGTACCTTTTCTTATGAGATTCTTGAATAATTTCTTTCAAGTAATCACCTTATTGTTGCAAGTATGCCAAAAAATAGTTTCTTTCAGGTATTTTATTCGACAACTTCTTCTTAGTAGCCAGGTACTGCAAAACCTCTTGGTCATTCATAGCATCATCGTATAAGTTAGTCACTGAGATTTCTGGATAGTTTGGAATCTCTGCAAACTTTACATCTTAAGTTTTCAATGCTTTCTTCTCTTCGCAGAGCATCGCTCTTAGAAATGATATTTTAGTACCTTCCATCGTTGGCAAGAATAAACCAACTACATAATAAAGATTAGCAACTATGAGTTTATTACCTTGCTGCACCAGGTAGCGATGCAAATCCTCCTTGCTTCTAAATCTTTGAATCAATTCTTGTGCTTGCACTCTTATTCATTGCATCATTCATTGACTCCATCTTGTTTACAGATCTAAGAAATGATATTCATATTTAAGTATATTGATTTCAATAATATACCTCTGTAAGACTTACTATTAAATATGGGCATCCTATAAGAGGTCAACCTCTTAGAAGGATATGGAGAAAGTTTTGAGAACTGGTTTCAAACTTGAGAATTTCTACTGTTATAGTTCCATATTTTTAAATTTAAATTGGTTCGTACTTAATTAGAAGCTTTAATTAATGCTAGTGCTTAATTAGGAGCACCCTAATTTTAATCATAAAATGACACAATACCTTCCCAAGCAGTACGTACTTAATTAGGAGCACCTCCTAAATTGGTACGTGCTATAATCAACTTATTATTGAATGTTAAAATGGTTACTTTCTCACCTATATTAGAGCTGGTTCGTCTCTTAGAACTCATATATCTTTTCCAATACTCTAAGAACTTCCCTTGATACTTGTAGGCTTGGAAAGCTCTCATATAAGCTCTCAGTTACAGAGGCAGTTTTATAATTATAAATTCAAATTTAAATATGAGCGCTAACATTTTAAGAAAAACAACAGCACTTCCATCAAACTAAATGAGACTTACCTTTGGTGTCAATAAAAAGTGTTATAGCTGTGAGATAAACTCTCATAAGGAACTACCAGAGCTATCACTAGAGGTCTCTGTTATTAAAATAGAAATTAATAATAGAAAATAAATGGCAAACAAGTGTGTGGGAGACAGAGAGGAGGAGAAAGGTATTAATGAAATTCCTATACAAACCGAAGAAGCTGAAGTCTATTTTTGTGAGCTATGTGAGAGAGATTTTGCTCATAAATCAAGCTGGTACAGACATAAGAAAGAGCATAGAGAAGCCAAGCCCACTGTATACTTAAAGCATTGATAAAATAGATGGAAAGTATGACTGCTTTGAGTGCCATAAGCAATACTCTCATACAAGAGACTTGAAGAAGCATCTATTAAAAGCTCACAAGAAAGATATAGAAGTTGAGAATGATGAAGTTGAGCTGAAGCTTCTCAACAAAAGAAAAGCGAGGGAATATTCTAAGGTCGTTGTGCCTGAATAAGCAAGTGAGTTAGAGTACATTAGGAAGGCACGCAACCAACTGACCTCTGAAATAACAAGAATTATGATCAAGATTCAATACTAGAAAATACCGGTTTTTGCTTAAATTGACCTAGATACTTCTCTTTAAAGCTACCTAATATTAGAAGACTCCTTTGATAAGAAAGTTATCAATGATCATCAATACGCATACAAGGTGTATCCCTTCAACTTTCTCTTAAGTGATGATAAATATTAGATGGAGTTTACCAATGAGTATCAAGTTCTCACTCAAGCAAAGTTTAAAGAGTGTAGTTACTTAATCAAGCTAGATGTTGTTCTCCTTGCCAAGGATCATGTTGCTTTCAGACTTCCACTCTATGAAATGACCCTAAGATATTTCATAACAGATCCAAGGAATCTTAAGTAACTTGGATAAATAGCGACTCAGACCGTATAAGGTATTAAAGAGCTTCATAAGTTAGGGTTTGTTCACAGAGATTTGAAGCCAGAAAATATAATGATAAATTTCTCACCTGTAAGAGTACAATAATCGATTTCAACAGAGCTTAAAGAGTGGAAGTATCAAGGCTTGGAACTGTAATGGGAACGCAAGGGTACTATCCAGAATGAGAGGATGGAGAGATGTAGACTTTTAGTGGGATGTGTGGGCTTTAGCAGCAATAATAATAGAGTGCGATATGCCTCGCAATGAATACTACTCTACAAGATGCGAGAAGGATTCTAAACAAAGAATAAAGCAATTTATTGACAAAACAAGAGTATCTCAATCAATAAAACAAATGGCAGAGTAAATAATAATTAAACCAAACTCAAGATCAGATATATCAATAGAGTAGATAGAGTTGTGGTTAAGTAAGATAAACTTCAGACCTCTCCCACATGATCCTAAGGTGCATTTTGAGTGATTAAATTAAATACATTTACTATAAATTTCACATTAAAACATATTAATAACCCCAACCCCTAACAAATTCCCTACAAATAAAAGCACTTATAAACCTCATTAAGGGGTTTTGAGGTTTTGAATATTATAATAAATTAATATACATGGGGAAAAATAACTTATTATAAATTAATAAATAACTATTAATATGATTTAATTTATTGTTGCTTTCAAACAAATTTCATCATTTACATTACATTAGTAAAAAGATATAACCTAATATACTTTAATTTTCATCTGATTTATTTTAAAATTAACATAATTTAGTGAAAAAGATTATCTAATTGCAGAATGTCATATTCTAATTTTTAGATTAGTAAAGTGAAGATTGCTAAAATATTTTATATTTACAATAGTATATTCTTATAAAGAGGGAAATAAATTATAGGATTTGTGATTTTAGATGCTCAAAATAATTAAATTGCTGACTCTTATATTTAGTAAAATAAATTCATATAAAAATTATGAAATAGTACCTAGATCTAATTAAACAGTATAAATTTTATATTTATTATTAAATTGTATACCATCAATGACAATCAAAAATTAATATATTAAATAGATTAAATTATTAAAAAGCATTTATTTAATTCTGAATATCAACGAATACTATGAGATAATTGAAAAAATCATTAATTATGAATATATGATTAATTAAATTAGTTCCTTTAAATTATTGTATTTTAAATATAAATCGGTGCTGGTTCTTACTCGCTGGTATACAAAGCTAGATCAAAGTCTAATAAGTTAGATTATTATGCAATCAAGGCTATTAGCAAAGAATAATTTACTGATTCAAATCTTAAGTAATAATTGTTAACTGAGATCAAGGTATTTCTATATTAAAATAGTATTACTACTATATGGTATTAATTTTTTAAATCAGGACATAGAGGGAGTTGAGTTGTTCACCTTTGATCGTGAAATTGTTCGAGGTGTACGAAACTGAGAATAATATTTATTTGGTTATGGAGTATAAATCATAAGGCAATTTGAAACAATTAATTTCCCCAAAAACCGAAGAAATGACTTATTAGCCCGTTACAAGCAAAAATAAATAATTATAATTGAGAGAAAAGAAACTGACTATTGACCAAATAAAAGATATTTCTTAATAAATATTGCAAGGAGTTGCCTTTATTCATTAATAAAATATTGTACACAGAGATCTAAAGCCTGATAATATCCTTTTAGATAAAGTTACTTATATATTTATGGTAAATTTTCAATTAAAATTCATTAATGTAGTTCGCATACATCATTTGATTTTATAAAATTTACATTATAAAATTTTTAAGTATGTATAGGAAGCAAATTCTATTATAAAATATCCATAGCAGATTTCGGATTTGCGCTATATTAGGACGAAGAATTTATGAAAAAGTAGCGATGTGGCACTCCTGGATATGTAGCACCAGAGATATTGAGAGGATCAAAATATTGTGAAAAATCAGACATTTTTTCAATTGGAGCAATTTTATATACCATAGTAACTGGATAGACTCTCATCAATATGTATATTTGTTCTAACCGAGATACCCCTCCCCACCCCCAACCTATTTTATAATAAAAAAATAATTTAATAATTTATAAAATCTTTTATAAATGAGAATTTTAAAATTTTTTTGATTAAATAATTATTTTTATTTATAATTAAAGCTTAATAATTTTAATTATATTTGAATTAATAATAATGATTAATTTATAAAATTCTCATTTATAAAAGATTTTATAAATTATCATATTATTTTATTATAAAATAGGTTGGGGGTGGGGAGGGAGGTATGGGGAGGGGTATCTAGGTTAAGAGTGAGGAGTGGGGTGGGGAGGGGTATCTCGGTTAGAACATATATTAATATAAGATTACAAGCATTATAAGTTTTACTATAGTTTAATATCATCAAAGGTAGTACCTTCAATGATAATAAAAATGCATCCAAAAATTTATATTTAGTACTTAATAATTTTTATTGCTATCATTAAAATGAGGTCATAAAGAAAACGATAAGCGTCGATTACAATTTAAAAGCAGAAAGAGATATTTACTAGGATAATGATTTAAAAAACTTAATTTCTTAATTGTTACAATCTGACCCTGACAGAAGACCCTCTGCTTAGGAAGCTTTAAGTTATGCTTTTTTAACAAGAAAAAATGATTCGAAACAACAGATGAGATAATCTTAAGCTTTGACATCTAAACTATTGTTAAGAATCAAATTGGAATATATTAATAATAATTTGGTTTATTGGACGTAGCATGAAAAATGTATACAATCAGAAGAATTTATTGCTAAATGATACAATTAATCAATAAAATAAACCGCTATCTAAAGATTCTCACAATACTAACTTCCTGAAACAATATAAAAGGTTTTTTCGTTTTTTTATGTTTATTAATGCAGTAATAATATGTAAAAAAACCTAGAGGAGTAAATTCAAATTCTCCAAAGAAACAAGATAGAAAACTTTTGAATCTTTTGAATCCTCTTGTATACCACTAAGATCCATTATTCCTAAATTTAATTTTAATTCGTTTGATTAAAACAGGTACTTTGAATTACTATATCTAAAATAATTTGAAATCATATTTAAGAATATTATAATTTAATTAATAAACTGAATAATTGAAAAAAGGTTAAGATGAATTCTAACAGCAAGTATAAAATAAATTTGAAGACGTTGCAATTGATGTTAATTTAAAAATGGTTTTAAATTCAGGTAGTGAAACTGAAAATCTTTCTTAAAAACAGTATTAACAAATATCTATAATTAAAAAAAACTTATATTATAAGTAATTTTTAATTCATAATTAAAATTCAGAATTTTCAAGAACGTGACATTTGAAAATGGAAATAATTTACCTAAAAAAATATTTTTTATAGAAACAGTTTTAATAAAAGTTATATACCAGGATTATTTTTTAGTAATTAGTAAACTCTGCTTATAATTTTTTTATAAAATTTATAATCAAGCTTAAGATTAATCATTAATTTCTTACTCTAATTAACTTTACTTTTTCAATGATTTCATAAGAATTTAAGTTTTTGTGGTGAAAATTATCATCTAAAAGCATTATAGTTATATATCATGAATTTAATTATTAAATCTCATATTCATTATTGTAATTGCATTAGTTTTTGAAGCAATTAAGTGCCTAAAGGAATTTTATGTAGAATACATTTCATACTAATAAACCATTTGATATTATTGAAAGAATATCTTTTTATTAGAATAAAAACTAATTATACATTATATTTAATTTATGCGAAATATTTTTTATTCTAATAGGTTCATATTAATTAATATATAGCACGTTTATAATTTGGCAGTAGTTGTTATTGTTAGAAAAAATTTATTTAATCACAAAAAAGATATAATCATATTTACTATAAAATAATTGAAAGAGAAAAAATTTTGTAATCTACTTTAAAAACAAATAATATTTAATTTTAATATCACTAAGTATTATTTAGTACTAAAAAATGGATGATTTTATTTATATAATTTCTTCTAATAAATATATTTCTTTAATATTACTGTGAGCAATATAAGTTCTCCATAAATAAACAAAAACTCTAAAAACTATAAATTATATTTTTATAAAGAATATAAAATTTTTACTATAAAGATCATAACTAGGATAAACTACAAAAGTAACTTTCAAATAAAACTTCTATCAATAATATCTTCAATAATAATAATAGATAAATTAATTAATTCATTACTAATAATCTATATTTATATGATTAATCTCATTAAAATAAATAAAATAAATAAATAATAGATTATTTATTCCATCAGAAATTCAAACCCTTAATATTAGCAATCCCAGTCAGATATCAGTTTCAAAGGACGCCTCTACTATCTCAAAATAGAGTGATTTGAAATCTAGGCTGTAAGTTAGTGAAGAGGGATAATATTAATTTGTGTAATTTTATTTAATAATTAACGTTTTTTAATTAAATACATATTTTTCATAATTATTTCAAATATTAAGAAATGTAGGTAAACAATTATCAATTAAGAGATAATAAAGTTACGAATCATAAAAACTTCAATTTAACAAAAACCTCCTCGCTCATAAAATAAAATATTAATATGTGTGATTTATCAATTCAAAATCTAAATATTGATGGAATCCAAAAACCTAACCAAAGAATATTAATTAATCATGATCTTTTGCAGTGCTAAGAACAAATATAATAAAAAGGATTTGAAAAAATAATTAAATAAAAATTAATTTTAAACTAATTATTCATATAGATTAGCTTTCATTTTAAATGTTTTTTATATTTAAAAGCCTTTTAATAACCTATAATAAAAATCTCTAAAAAATTTAAGATTGAGCACAGAGGAAGAGAATATTAATATTGAAAATATATAATTTTCATCCCTTTAGTTTAATGAAGGCTCTCTGTCTATTAACTAAAAATTAAAGTAATTTAATTTGTATATATAATTATTCTTTAATAAGAGATTTGACTCTTATAATCAAATAATTTAAAAAATTAATATATTTGTACAAATAATAAATTAGGATTGAAAACAAATTCTTCGTAGGAAATGAGGACTTCACTGAGTTATAATCAAATTTAAGTAGAAGTCCTGAGATCAGTTAATGCGTAAATAGTCACACTTCCATGGCCCATAAAAATGTCAAAAGATTCTCAAGAATATTCTATCAGATAATTTTTGAAGTTTTGTTTAAAATTTCTTATAATGTTAACTTTAATATATATTAGATAGAATGAATAAGAGTTTATAATGATTTATAAATATTCAAGAGACTAAATTTATGAAACTTTTAATTCAATTTTATTTGAATAAATAAATATCTTTATTCAATAACAGATATCTATTAATAAAAAGAGCTCATATATTATAAAAATATTTAGCTAATTATTAGTAATTTAAATTTTAGCTTTAATACCCTAAATTCAGAGAGTATTATAAATTTAATTTTATTGTGTGTTTTTTTTAATATGTATTGTGGCCCTCTTAAATAAGAGAAGACTACTAAACAATATAAAATTCTCATAGATAAAAAGAATATTTTAAAAAGTAAAATGAGAAACAATTATTTTTATACAAACTTTGAGAGTAGAATTTTTTTAATTTATATATTAAACTAATTATCACAGTTAAGATATCTTTATGATTAGCAAAAACATCATTGAACATTAGAATGATTCAAAAGATTAATATAACATTTTTAAATCTGCTGTTTTTTATTATAAATTCAAATGATAATTTTTAATATTAAGCGCAATAACTAACAATTATAAATTATATATATTATTATAATAATTATATAATTTATGAAGCAATTATAGTAATTAAAAACTAAAGAGCTACATAAAAATAATATTAGTATTAGAATTCTGATTACTCAAAAAATAAAAACCATTTATAATAATGAGGCACAACTGTTTTTTGTTATAATTATTATTAATATAATAGTATCAATTATAAATGATATAATAGTTAAAATAATTAGGAATTTTTATCAAATAATTTTATTCAAATTTCAAAAAATACGATTAAAATTCTCATAATACTCTTTTAATTTGATTGAAATTTGATATATTGGTTAAATAAAAAAATTAAAATATTACAAGCAAAGTAAAATACACTAGCAAAACGTGAATTATTGGAATAATAAATAATAACTAAATAATAAAGTTTAAAATAAATATATAAATATAAATGCTAATATTATATTTAGTGTATACCCGGTAGTAAATAAATAATAAGTTATTATATTTAGAACAAATAAATTTACAGTATAATTTATATACAATGGCAGAATGCAATTAATGGTTTAATACTCAATATGACAATATTATTGATAAATTATAATTATTCTTTTGTATTTTTCTGTAATTCAGAATAAGCAATAAATAATTTAGTTGAAAATTGTTATTAGGTTATAGATTAATAATACATAAAAATAGAAAATAAAGGCTATAACTATTTGAATTAAAGCTAATATCAATTTTTATATTAATATTGTTTAGCATGATTAGCATCTCAATAATTATTATGTCTTTATAATTATTAAATTTCAAATAATTTAAAAAATTCTATGTATTTTAACACTAAGCCAGATGATACCTTGTACCTTACATAAGAAAATAGAATAAAGACTAATATCATTATATTATTTTAATTTCAACTTATATAACTTTAAAGAATTATCTCAATGATATTTAAATATCAAGTTTGTTTGCTGTGTTTTGATAGCAACGAATGGAATATTCGTTGCTTATCAAAAAGATCACTATAGTCTAATAGGTACCTCAGCATTAGGATTTTTGTTGTTCTATTTTTTGATAGAAAAATAATAATCCTAAGTCAAATACATTGGAGGTTTTATATTATTCAATACGAATCATATTAATTTTTTTATGCATACTTCAGAAATAGAGAACTTAAAATAATAGAAATACATTTGAGCTTGGAAAAATAATCAAGATTAAATAATTAATACTTAAAATAAGAGACAGTTAAACATGGCTAAATTTAATAGAACTAGGACTCATTTGATTGAGAATTTAAAATTAGCTTAACTTCATTAAAAGGGTAATAATTTATTTCATTTTTAGAGTGGGTACAATTTAATGAGACTAATTAAAGTGGAGTTATCTCGCACTTTGATGAGATATAATCATACTGCCAATAAAAAAGTTCAGCATATTTTAAATTCTCTATTAAATGAGCCTAAGAACGCTAAATTTGGCAGACTTAATTGCGACTAATTTTAAGTATTAATTATTTAATCTTGTTTACTTTTCCAAATTCAAATGTATTTCTACAAAAATAATATAAAAAAATCATACTATAAAATTAAAAGTTATAAATTAAATAAGGTTATATCTGCATTTTTATTTCGTTCCTGGAATGTGTGTTTTTGGGGACTGAGATAAACACCAAATCGAATTTTGAGTCATTTAGTATAGGAATACCTTCAATTTAGATGGTTGCTCTCACTCAAACAAACATCAATTGGAAATGAAAAATTTGCTTCTTTGCATCTGCAAGATTAATGCTTCTTTTTACACAATTTATGAAATCTGGTAAGTCAGATTATTTAGAATTTTAATACGCTACTACTTGGTATAAATCCTAGCAGTTTATATTATTTTATCATAATTTCAAATTTTTAATATAAAATTTAATTTATGATTGAGAAAATAAATAAAACTTAGTTTAGAGAGTATTGTTCTTTATAGTGTTAAATATTTATATATACTCTACTATCTTTTAAGATAATACTAATTCAAAAAAATTAAAAATGGAGAAAAAAGATTTGATAATAATACTTATTCTCTAGAGTTATTTGATAAATAAGATAATTTTAATTGTATACTCTGGATTTTATTCAAATAGGTTTTTAAAAAGCAATTCAATTTATATAATATTTTAAAATAATTATTTACTATAGATGGTATGAGCATAGTCTATGCAATTGCATCATTTGTAACAATCAGTCAAAAAAAATTAATTATTACAAAAAAAATATTTTTATATAATATAATTTCACATATTAAAATTTTTAATTCAATAAAATGATTATATATTTTTTTAAATAAAATAATATAGCAAATATTTGGGAAAAAATTAAAAAAAAATATGTTAAGATTAATGAACAAAATCAATTTTTTATAATTTAACTTTATATTCTAATAAATGTTGGGTATTGACGTCCTCCAGTCACAGTTGTCGTCAATAAGTCACTGGTGACGTCCTCCAATCACAGATGGAGTCAGGAGGTCACATTATAATAAAAATGGAAATTTATATGTAATAGCTTTGGGTTGGACCGCAAGGACCCAGCTGGAAAAGATCCTAGAAAAATCTTTTATAGTGCTATTACATATAAATTTCCATTTTAATTATAATGTGACTTCCTGACGTCATCTGTGATTGGAGGAAGTCACCAGTGACTTCTTGACGACAACTGTGACTGGAGGTCGTCAATACCCTAAATTTTTACCTATTATGATATTAAAAAATTAGAATAAATTTTTAAGTTTATTCATAGAATTACATAAATTTCATTATTTCATTGATTTTATTTATATCTAGCTGAATACTATTGGTTGAATGAATTTGAAAAGGTAAAATTATGCTTAATTTAATTTTTAAATTGTATAGTTTTAGCAATTAACTATCCGAAACTAGTACTAGTTTAATAAAAAAAAAATTCAACTGGGAGTAAAATTAGGCAGCAAATTATTTTATACCGTCTGAGAAGGGAGAATAATCCAATTTAATTTTGGCATTAGAACTCAATATAAAACAACAAAAGTTATGGTTCTTCGATGCTATAAAATAGTCTTCCGTTATTTTTAAATATCAGCTAGTTTTTATTTCTTTATCAAACAAGTACCATTATTTATTGGTTAGACAAAGTAGACTGTCACTTTTTATATAAATTTAAATTTAATTTGTATTCAAATTTCGAATACATTTTGGCATTATTAATATATACTTATATTATTTATACTATTAAACTGTGTCCTTCTTCGTGATTATGAAAATATATTAATGGACATATATCACATGAATTTGCTAAACATTAAGGTAAAAATATTTCATTTATTCTGACTTTCTCAGTTTTATATATTACTAACATAAGATGATTATTCAGTTTTTAAATTTACATTTTTAATAGGAAAAATTGAAATGGCTTTCAATTTTAGACAATCTTCCTTTTCCAATAATTATCTATAATAAAGTTTAGTAAAAAATAACCTACTATAATCAAGAAATCAAGAAAATATTTAACCACACTATTAAATACGGAGAGATATTTGATATACTTTTTTAGCAGAAGTTGGAAATCAAAGCTTCTTAAGATGGATAGAAAAGTGATTTTATTTTCAATTTAAATACAATTTATTGATAAAACTCAATAGCTTTAATTTTGTTCTTTCCAAAATCTTGTCACTTAATCAGTATCTGCTGATATAATTATTTATTTTCAATTTTAAAATTGAATTATTATATTGAAGAATAAAATATTTGAGGAAAATAATGCACATTCAAGATAGAGGAATAGAAATTTAATACCTTAATTTTGGCGTTAATCATTTCATTTAATAAAGAATAATTTAACTTAATACACTGTTATAAATAAAGAAAAAAATAGACAAAATAAGAGTCTACTTATATTGCAGACATGATTTATAAAAATAAAACTGATATTAATAAAGTCCAGCCATCTTGAAATAAAAAAAAGATTTTTTCCATTATGCTGTTTAATATTATTTGAAAAATTATCTGAAAAAATTAATTTTTAATTAATATTTCTTCCAAAATTCTTATGTATTCCTTAATATTAGTTATAACAAGACATCAAGGCTTTAATTAAAAATAAAAGATTGGCAAAGACAAATGATGTTTATTGGCGACATGATCTCAGATAAAGAAAGTTTAGCAATATTTATAGACACGACGAGACAAAAATCATTAGAGCATAAATAACTAAGCTAAAAAATGACTTAAGTATTATACTAATCACTCACGCATAAGTTTATGACGCCTCTAAATAGTATTAATTCTCTTATATAAGTGCTTTCTCAATAAATAAAGCCATTGCCATAAATGAAAAATTTAAATATATATTTTAATCTTACACAAAATATGGTGGCATGCAAGGAATCTGTGAACACCTTATATCAGCTGATACATAATCTAAATGTAACATTCCTCAACTATTACAATGTATAAAAAATTAGATTGAACAAATTAAAATTAATTGAAATATAGTTTATAATAAATACTAAATCCCATTTTATTTCAAACAGATCTTGACATGAAAAATTAGTTATAATTATTAAAAATTATCATTTTTTGCAAATTTTAAAATTAGTTTGCATTAACAATATATCCTAAATTCAATAATTTTAGAGCAATAATAAATTTCAATTATATTTATAGGATATTTCATTGTATTAGAATTAAGATTTATCCTTTATATATGAGGGATTTGATCCAAGAATGTTAGTAGAAGAAATCGTAGGGACATTTAGATAGCAAGCAGCAATCAAGGATATAGATTTAAGCTATAACATAAGTGTATAATTACCACTGTAAGCATTGTTTTTGATTTCTAATTCAATGTAGTTTTATAAAATGTGACCAAAACAGATTGAGATAGCTCCTTTTCATAATGGTTTATAACTCTATAAAGTACACTAATCAGGGATTTGTTCATGTCAAGCTAAGTCAATAGGAGCTAAGCCAATCTTAAACTAGTGAAAACGAGAATTCTTTCAGAACTATGAGAATATAGATCTAAGATTCAGGCTGTGGAATGAGTGAAGAGTAATCTAATAAGATATTTTCACTACTCTCCAACATAAAATAAATTGAAAAAGTTAATCAGCATGGAATGGGTTTAGGACTTAGTTTATGCAAGAAGATAGTAAAATCCGCAAGAGGTAAAATTAATTGTAAATCAACGCCAGGTTAAGGGACAAAGTTTAAAATTACTATTCCATACTAATTGGTCAACGATAATGAAATTGCTAAATTCTTAAAATCTACAAAGCAAAATAAAAGGATGACAAAATAATCAAAAATAATTTAAATTTTATCATTTATAAACAAAAACCCTTATTAAGCATAGAGATTAAAAGTACTTAGGAGATAAGTATTTGGGTAAATTTTCAATTTTATTTAATTAAATAAATTTTAAATTAAAAATATTGAATTTGTAAATAAATTCAATAAAAGTTTGATTATATGAGAAACTTTCTAAGAAAATGTTGAATTATTTGCTTTAAAAAGGCAAAGTGAATTTAAACAAATCAATTTCTATTTAATATTTATTTATATTAATCACTTCACTCTTAAATATCTAAGCATATAACAATTTCTACCAAAATCCCTCAAAGACTTAAACAAAAGGTAAATTCAAAAGATTCTTCTTGTTGACGATGACGCCTTTAATCTATACTCATTGGAATAACTAATTATATAACGAGGGATATTTGAATGAAACTCCATTTAATTTATGAATGTTATAATTAAAGATAAAAAAATTCATTAAAATGTTTTTAAAATGTTTTTAGAAAATCTTTAAAGTTTTAAAATAATTTTTATTATATTTATCATGAAAAATTCTAGTTTTATTTAATAACCTACTCAAATCCAATATAGTTTTGTTATTTTTTGACTTTTTTTCTTTTTTTAAACTTGAATATCAGAGAAGGTATTCCTTAAATATAGTAGATTAATTGGAAGCTTTTTAAATTAAAAATAAGGTAATAATATTAATTCATCTGTAGTGCTCCTTTAAATCATCTCTAATACTATATTTAAGTAACTTTCTATTAATATAAATGATAGCTATATTTAATAGAAGCTTATCTGGAAATGCTTTAGGAATAAAAAACATTATGCTTATAATTAATTATTTCCTATTAAAAAACGGGAAATAATATAGCTTAATTTAATCGAATTAATAATGTTAAATTTTTATTATCTATTTAAACTCTAAAATAATCTAAAAATATATAAGTTGAGCTCTTTAAACTTAATAAATTTAATTTGATTTAAAATTCAAATTATAATTTTTTATAAATGTCAAAATTTTTAATGATAAATTAATTGACTTCAAAATAGATTAATTAAAGTATTAAAAAAATATATATTGATTTACAATTCTGAATAAAATAAAAAATAATTCCATATTTTATATTTAAATTGATCAAACTTATTTAAAGACATATAAATTTATAATATATGTACAAAAAGGTTTTTTGAAGAAAGAACTATTTTCTACAACAGAAATTCCATTTAAAAAAATGAAAAAAATAAATATCAATCTAGATTTAATTTATTAAAATCTAAAAAATAAATTATTTAGGGATTTGAGGTTTTTAATGTGATAAAGCAAAGAATGGATAAGATGCTATTAACTAAGTTCTAAGGCAATAATAAAGTGGAGAAGGGATGTACAAATATATATTCATGGATATTGATTGCATTTATTTTATACTTTATATATAAACAAACACAATTATTGATAAAGTAAATTTCTAAAAAATTTCTTTCATATAATTTTGGATCTTAATATGCCAGTACTAGATGGGATGAGAGCTACTACTTCTCTTAGGAAATTACATGATCAAAGAATAATAAATTTAAGTGAAATTAAAAATATTATATAAAGTAATTTTTCTAAGAATTATTAAATACATAATGATAAATGAGATTTATAAGTGAAACAAAGATCTTCATGCACTCTGCTATTGAAAGTACTGTGAACGATGATTAACAGTTATTTGATGGAATTTGTAAGAATTTAAATAATTTCATATTAGTAGTAGTGTTTAATTTGATTAACATCAATTAAACTTTAACATATCACTGTTTAATACTAAAACAAACCATCAATCTTAGTCGGTCGTAGACGTATCTGAGTGATTTGACGTGAAAATTTCGTGACGTAACAAACATGAAGTAGAAAACTTCGAAAAAACCAGTCTTGCTAGTCTCCTCCTAAATCAAGATGTCGCCAGAATAACCTGGACGACAGAGCTCGTAGAATTCAACCAGAGTGACGGAGGCTTGAGAAATACGCTTACCGGTCCCACCGCCTCTGGGAAATGTAATCCCTGTCCTTTCGCAGTGGTAGCTTCAGCACCCTAACTTGGTGTGGGAGAATAATCCTTATCTTTGGGCTCAATTGTTTTCGTCTTCTCATTTTCGAAAGCAGAGAGTACCTTCATCCTGCTCCCTATTACCTTGGAAACTGAACTCAAGCCAGTAGACTCATCTATTGCATGGAAATCTTAGGATCCAGCTCACTCGAGGAGAATAAGCTGATAGATTGAAACCCGTAGACTGATCCCTAATACGTTGCTCCCAGCAACCCCCTACCTGCCCTCGGTAGACCTTAGTATAATAGAAAGCTTTATCAGAAACTCCTAAGTGAGGTTGGTACCTCACCCAGCAATCAACTTTCTAATTTAATAATATATATAATTTCATATTAATATATTTTAGTGAGAAAGCCAATTCATTTTAAGTAGTTAGATGAAATATTAGGTTACAGACAATCTATTAATTTATTAACTTAATGATTGAATTTTTTATTTTAAATATACTGAAATTACTTTTGTTTGTGTACAAAAATTTATTTTTATTTTTTTACAACATGAAATAAGAATCATGAATAAAGATGATTAAATTTTTAAAACAAAAAACGCTTAATTTGAATAACTTTATTGTACAATATAGTAATTAGTAATATACATAAATTAATAACCTTATAGTAGTCTTAAATATTTAGCAAGAAAAAATCTTTTAAGAATTATAAATATACTTGCAGCTATTTATTATTGAATTTAGCAGCTAACTAATTTTTTTTGATAGCCTTAAAAATGAATATACTATCAAGTATCTCAATGAATACAGATTACGACAATATTTGCTCAGAAGATCCCTTCTACAAGAAACAAGATATAAGAATCGAAAGAAATGTCAAATTTTATGTAATAAATTACTATTTATTAGTTACTAATGCCAAAATATAAAATTTATAAATACCACATTATTTTATGTGGTCTTTCTGCTTTTATAAAATGCCATTATTTACGCATATTTGAGGGAATAAGAACTACTGATTGGAGCATCAACTTTTGGTTTTTTATTTTTCTATTTTCTGATCGACTTCGACAAGTCTTAAATTAAATATATTGGAGGCTACATCTTTGATTAATTGGTATTTTTATAAATGTAAATTATTCGCATATTAGATTAATCATAGAAATATATTTTTTTCATCTGTGTAATGATATCAGTTCTTGAGGGGATGTTTGAAAAAACCGAGATTAATACAATGTCACATATTGAAGCATTTAATAATAATTTATCTATTATTATGCAATTTTATTATTTAACAGACACCCAACCCCCCACACTTACCTGAAACTACCCTCCTTCTTGGTAGAGCTCCCCGAATACCCTAAATTTATATTAAAAACTTTGTCCAATAGTCTGAAAAGCTCTCATTATGACATCTCGATATCTTGACACTCTTATTCTATATAAAATTTAAAGAGATTTTCTAATTCATTTCTGATTAACTTACTTATATGATATTAATTTGTTGTTTTAGTAAATTTAAAAAAATCCTTCTCATTTTTTAAAATAATGACTTCTTTTTAGAAACTATATCTTTTTTATTAGCAATATTAAATTTTTTATTAAACAAATGTATAATGCCTTTTACATTCAGAATAGAATAATTGCTAAAAATATCTAAATATTACTAAAATAAATTTGAATTAGGAAATTTGAAAAATAAAAATATAGCAGAAAATATATATATAATTACAACTGCCACTAATTAGGAATATATCTAATTCTAATTTTGATTAGATTATGATCAAATTTAAAATCAATTTTAAATATATATAATTAGTGTGCAAGTGTGCAAAAATGTAATCATTAGACTTAGATTTGATTATTTGCACAAATCTTAAATATGTAATTAGTATTGTAATTAAATAATTAGAAATTAAAGCCAGTTTGTACTATACTGACACGGATATGTATTCTATATGACTTACTTGGTAATAAGGAGACTTAAATGTTTGCACCGAGAACAAAATTCAGTTTCTTGTGATCTGTTACACCGATGCTAAAGACGAATGGCAGAGGCCTCCTGCTGTAATGCTTATAATAACCTCGTTGATGACGAATGTGTTTGCGATCTTGTTATTAACTTCATCCAAGTCAATGCCAATAATTGTGTAGTGAAATGTTCAGCGCTGCCTATTGGGAGGAAGGTTCATACTGTTAAATTAATTTTCATGTACTATTCTAACCGACTTTATATGAAACGTTCAACCACAGATTATTAAGTTTGGCGAAAATATCCTCACCATCACATTCGACCATCTTAAAGATGGCTAATTAGATATATTAGTGAGAGAAGCAGAAGGTGACTCCCTTACACGCTGTTAAATCTGTGAGTAAGAAGGTACTGCTATAGGTGCTCATGAGAGACCGTTCAACATGCCAGATTCCACTGCCGATAACCATTAGAGACACGGCTACTGTACTGAGGAGCAGCGATAAGTAAGCTATTTCTAATTATTTAATTATAATACTAATCATATATTTAAGATTTTGTGCAAATAATCAAATCTAAGTCTAATGATTACATTTTTGCACACTTGCACACTAATTATATATATTTAAATTGATTTTCAAATTTGATCATAATCTAAACAAAATTAGAATTAGCTATATTGCTAATTAATGGCAGTTATAATTATATATTTTCTGCTATATATTTATTTTTTAAATTTCCTAATTCAAATCTATTTAGTAATAATATTTTTTACTTTATTAATTATTTTTTTCTTAATTTTAAGATAAAAAATGTTTCAAATACTGATATATTTTAGATATATTATTTTTAATTTTTTTAAAAAAAAATTATTAGCATATCACTGTTTTTCAAATAAAAATCAATTTATAATATAATAAATCTGAAATTTGTAAAGATTATTAATACTATTTATAAATCAAAGATCAGTAAGTACTTTTACGAATAAAATGCTTTTCCCTAGATTATTTTAATTTGTTATATTATTAAAATACTAATTATTAAAGACATCAGAGACATTTTCAGTTATATATATAATAAATATATATAATTTTGAAAGTTTCCTAAATCAGATTAGGAAAAAAATAACCCTTTTATTTAACTTCAATACTAAATTTCAAACAAGAACAAAAATCTTATGATAGAATTTGTGTATAAATTTATTTTTAATAATTAACCTGATTAATTATCATAAATTAAAGATAAAAAAAAATAAATTGTTAAGTTATTTTTTTGTATTATGTTGAATTAACATTATATATATAAGACATATTTTTTAATTTTATAAAATGGTTTTTTAATAGCTCTAAAAGTAAATAATAAATTTGAGAAATTATTTTAAAGAAGACATCAATATAAAAAGGCGAAAAGATTTAATGCAATTTACAAAGCATTAAAGTAATATATAACTTGTATGAGGGGATTGGGAAAATTTATTTAATTTTTATATCATTTTTATAATATAAGAGCGTCAAAAGAACGAGTTGTAATGAAAGATAGCATTTTAGACTCTAAGAAATAATTCTTGTTTGATTTGGGGTTTTTAGGGGGGATTCTACCTAGAAAGAGCTACTTTCATGAGGGGGGAGATCTGCTATCGGTCTTGACAATTAATATGCTTCAATCAAATATATTTTAAATCATTCAGTATAAGTATACCTTCAATTTAATTTGTGGCTTTGATGTAAACTAACATAAATTGGAAATAAAAAATATGTTTTTATCTATTTGCTAGATTACTGATATTGATAATACTATACTATAAAGCTGGTAAGTATAAGTTACATTATTTTCTGATGAATCTTTCTAAATGCCACACAATAAGTCTAATTGAAATATCGATCTGAATCAGGTAGGCAGGTGGGTGGCAGCCTGCCCATTAGGTGGGCGCCTGGTTCAACCCCAAGACCTGGCCACGGTTTTTAACCGCCGAAGGATCAAAGGTCCACCAAACTTGGAGTAGTAGCACTGAGGAGGGTGGCGAGTCACACATGCTACCTGATTCAGATCGGGTTCTTCAGTCGGCAAGCCAATACATACCCCAGGGTAAACAGCAACTAACTTACCTTTAGTAATCTCAGAAAAATTTGGCAACCATGTGATGTTGATGCTTGTAATGGTGTTCCTGGTTGTCGTGCTGTTTGCCTCTTCAACATAGTTAATAAATCTTTATATAATTAATAGTAATAATAATAATAAATAATAATTAAAAATTCTCATTTGATTAATTGCTACTACCACCAATTCTGAGTCTAATCTAATCTAATCTAATCTAAATCTCTCTAATTGAAATATCTTGAAATAATTGATTTTTTTAATATTAATTTATTTAATAGAATCGGTAGAATCATTTTTTGAAATCTAGTTATTTAATTAAATTATGATAATACCAAAATTATTAACTTGAATAAATTAAAAATTAGAAGAGATTAGATTAGATTAGACTCAGAATTGGTGGTAGTAGCAATTAATCAAATGAGAATTTTTAATTATTATTTATTATTATTATTACTATTAATTATATAAAGATTTATTAACTATGTTGAAGAGGTAAACAGCACGACAACCAGGAACACCGTTACAAGCATCAACATCACATGGTTGCCAAATTTTTCTGAGATTACTAAAGGTAAGTTAGTTGCTGTTTACCCTGGGGTATGTATTGGCTTGCCGACTGAAGAACCTGATCTGAATCAGGTAGCATGTGTGACTCGCCACCCTCCTCAGTGCTACTACTCCAAGTTTGGTGGACCTTTGATCCTTCGGCGGTTAAAAACCGTGGCCAGGTCTTGGGGTTGAACCAGGCGCCCACCTAATGGGCAGGCTGCCACCCACCTGCCTACCTGATTCAGATCTAAATTAAAAATTATTCTAAGATAAATTAAAAAAAGGTGAATCTAATTTTGTGGCAACTTTTTTCTTCTACCCTTTAATTAATAACTTTTAGAAAATAGTTTGCGAAATTTATTTTATAATATAGCTACATAAATGAATTGAAATATTCCGAATTTTTTATTTATTCAAGATAAATAATTTCTATTAATTTATATTTTATTCTTTAGTAAATTAAATATATAGAAATATAAAAGTATTAATGAAATTGTTAATTATTTTAAATAAGACAATGATCAAATTCCTCTCACATTAAATATTATTCTCAAAGTGTCTTGGGCTTGCTAATATTCTAGAATAAGTACTCAAAATAGTACCATAAATAGATAATTAAAGAGACTTTAAAATTTAAATAATTTATTTTGAAATTTACAATTTCTATTTTAAGATTTTAAAAATAATTAGACCTTAATATAAATTAAGCAAAGGAATTCTATAAAACAAAATGGCTATTTACTATAAACAATAACATTTTCTATTAGGTTGTATGAGCCCTATTTATAATAATTTTCTATTAAAATTTAATTTATAGGCAAATAAAATAAATAATATTCACAAAATTATACGTTCTTTCGCAAATCGTTCCAGTTGTTATAAATAGTGTTTTATTGAGAGATTTTGAAGTAAATATTATGGATATTTATACCATGAATATTGTCAATATTTAGGTAAGACTTAAGTAATTTTGCGCTATTAAAGATAAATATTATTTAAATTCGCCTTTATTTGACGGATATGATTATTTTAATTTAGAATTATTTAGAAAGAAAAAACAATTAGAAATATAAACTATAAAGTGTTTTGTTTTTATAATTATAAACACCCTAATTTTATTGTATAAGCCTTTATTATTTGTTTTAATTTAAATAATCTATAGGAAAAATTAAAATGGCTTTCAATTTTGGATAATTTACCATTCTTCATTGTAATCTACAATAAAATTCAAAGTAAAATAACATTCTACAACTAAGGAATAAAAAAATTATTTAACACAACATTCAATGGGAACTAAGTCTTGAAAAATATATTTTCCTAAGAACTTTCTATAAAAGTGAAAAAAGATGGATTTCATAAGGATAAAAATTATTATATACAATACTATTATATTAATTTTCGTATATGATAAATTCTTTAAGAAATCTACTTATAGTTCTTTAGAAAATCTAATTAAAACAGTAATTGAACCTAATATAATTGAAATATAAATTATAAAATATATGTTAAACAAATATATTATAAAATTTGCAGGTTACAATTGAAAATTAAAGATTGGTAAAGACATGCAATAAAAGGCCGATATTCTTATTAATTGCTCTTGAATTTATTAAAAAATTTTTAAAGCATGTATAGAGAAAAAATAAAATATAGTGTTAAGTAAAATTTCAATTCAATTTTTTACTTAGAATCTTTAAATTCAGAAAATTAAATTTTATATGAAAATATATTAACTAAAAAAATCAAATTTTTCGAAATTATTGCTAAAAATTTTAAGTTGTTAAATGACTTTGTACCGGAAATATTCTTTTCTCTTTTATGATCTCACAGACCTTGCTTTTTTAAAGACGTCATAAATAAAATGATATATATAAATATTATAAACTCAAATTTTTTTTAGCAGTTTCCTTTTGTTTTTTAAGCATTTTCTAAATAAAAAAATTAAAATTTCAACATTTTATAAGAAATTTAAAAATAAGCCAATCCTGTTGGAATTTATGTTCTACCATTTTTGCTACAGAAAATAAAAATAACATTATCAGCATACAGATTATTAAGTTTGGTAAGCAAGAGTGAATATGTCAAAAGATATAAAAATATGTATAATAAAATAAATAAAAGAATTGATATCTATATGAAAGTCATCAAATATAAATATTTAAGACTCAATTTCTTTCGGGATAAATAAGTATACTATCTAAATTTCATTAAATTATTTATTCCTTTTTTTTCATTTAATCAATTAAAATTATCGTATGATTAATATGTAAATATTATTATTGCAAAAATATTTTAGAGTTATTATGCTTTGAATGTTCATAGGGGACAACATATCCAACGAAGAGAGTATTGCAATAATGATTGATGTTACAAGATAGAAATAGTTAGAACATTAGCAATTAAGTCAGAAAATGTCATCTGTTTTATACTAATCACTAACTCATAAATTCATGACACCAATAAACAGTATTAATACTCTCTTAAACATGGAATAAATAGTATTTATTGACTATTTAGTATATAATAGTTTACAAGTAATATCAAGATAAGTGCCTCCACAAATATGTGAAAAATTATCTTATTTTATTTTTGACATAAACTAGAATATGAAAGCATGTAAAGAGTCTGTTAATACACTTTATCAGCTAATTCACAATTTAAATGTAAGTCAATCAATGACAACATTAAACATTTATTCTCTTTTAAAATTGATCTTATTGTAGAAATTAATTTGAATTTGGTAAATTAATTTTTATTAGATTTAAATATAAATCAAAATTTTGTCAGTTAAAGATAGCCAATTTAAAAAGATTTTACTCATTCGATAGAGAATTCAAAATTAACTTCAATTTATTATTGTCGGTATATTTTATCCATCGAGGGAGAATATTACCTGACATTAATTAAACCTCTATAAATTAATTTAATTATTCTCTCATTTTAAAGTCAAGTTATCTCTTTCTCTATGATATTAAATAGTACATCCGATCAAAACCCCAAAATCCTTATTGGGTTTATAAGTGCTTTGATTTGTAGGAAATTTGTTAGGGGTTGGGGTTATTAATTTAACGCGAGACATAAATTACAAGCTTTTGGGGTCAATTTTTGATGAATATTATATTAATTTAGTGTTTAAACTGCAGTATGGATATGATATATACAGTGAATAAATAAATCCAGTACAGAACTATAAATCTATTGCTTTTAAAGTCTATCAACTTTTCGCTCTCACTGCTTAAAAGTTGTGTAATTAAGCAATAATAGCTGAATCCTTAATCTAAGAGGAATTCAAATTTTCTATATATGCATATTGACTATCTTATTAATGAAAAAACTTTGAAGTATTGGGCTCACTTCTCTCTCGACTAACGAGCTATTATGTTTCACCGCCAGTTCCCTGAGTTGAAGATCTCTGCATAATCTGTTGCAAACATTTATAAACGAAACGGTATCTCTTACAAAGGTGTAAATCGTATCAAGAGAGTAATTGATTTCACTCTGCCATTTTACAACAACAACTTAAATTATATTTATAATTAAATGCAGAGAGCCTAATAGAATAATATTAAGTTTATTCATGCTGACGAGGCTGTGTTTACATTCAACACTTTCATCTAGAAGTCTTGGCATAAGAGGCATAGTAATATAGAAGTATATGACTAAAAAGTCAAGGTATAAACATTGGCAATTCTTGGAGGTATTAGCGAGGATGCTGGTTTAGAAACTTTTGTTATTAATCCTCGCTCTATTAAGACAGAGCAGTATATAAAGGTTTAGAACAGCTGAGAGAGAAGCACACTGAATAAAACATTATACTCTTAGTTTATATTAATTCTGTTTAAAAGACTAAAGAAACAAGGAAGAGTTATGAACAATCTAGAATAACGCGAGTGTTCAACGTACCTTACACTCTATAGTTTGATGGAATTGAGTTCTACTGGGGTTTATTAAAAGGTCTTTAGAAGAAACTACTGCTTGATCACTTGATGCAAAACCTTCTTATCGATACAGTAGACTTTATTAAAATTTCAGCGAAGAGAGTAGATAATTTATTGGCTTAAAAGTGTGCTTAAGAAGGGAGAGTGAATGTATATAAATAAGTTTTGTAATTAAGTTAATGAATATATAAGTCACATTTAAAATTATTTAGAGATAGCTTGCTTCTCTACCTTTTATTCCTCTTAAGGTTGCTTGGGTCTATGTTTCTTCTCTTTTTCCCAGCTCCATTATCTATGCTCATTGACTTTGGAGGTTAAATATTAATAAAGTCTCTTGCTGACTTCATACTTTGTCTGCAACTTTCGCTCTCTGTGAAGCTTGCTCTATTCCTTCATAAAAAAGAAGCCAGTACTAGATTTTTCTAAAGAGTTAAGCTAAAAATCTTAATTGAAATATAAGGGTGATTTTGCAGCTCTGATAGCCAGCTCTCACTTATCTTGATCCCTTGTTTGTCTTTATCTTCTGAAGAGATGCTGTACATTTTCTTATGAGATTCATGAATAATTTTTTTTCAAGTAATTACCTTTAATTATTTCAAGCAAGCCTAAGCAAGAAAAAGTCTTTTGGGAAGTTTATTTGACAATTGATGCTTTGGCAGGTACTGCGAAACTTCTGGGTGATTCTAAGCATCATCATATATGTTAGTCACCAAGATTTCTGGATTTTTAGGAATCTCATCAAACTTTACATCTTAAGTTTTCAATGCTTTCTTCTGTTCTCAGGGTATCGCTCTTAGAAATGAAATTTTAGTACCTTGCATCGTTGGCAAGAACAAACCAACTACATAATCAAGATGAGTTACTATGAGTTCATTACCTTGCTGCATCTGGTAGCGATGCAAATCCTCCTTGCTTCTAAATCTTTAAATTAATTCTTGTGCTTGCACTCTTTTCATTGCCTCATTCATTGACTCCATCTTGTTTACAGATCTAATAAAAGATATTTTAAATTTAAGTTTATTTATTGATTTCAATTATATACCTCTGTAAAATTTACTATTAAATATGGGCATCCTATATGATGTCAACCTCTAAGAAGGATATGGAGAAGGTTTTGAGAACTGGTTTCAAACTTGAGAAATTGATAAGGTAAAATTTTAGACTTGAATTAGGACTCATATAATTTTTTGAAATTTACATTGAGATTTATAACCAATACTTAATAAAATAATTAGTTAAATTTAATCTGGGTTTAGCTTTCTAATAAGTTGATTGAAGAGCTCCACTCCTCTGATATTCTAGCAAATATCTTTTTCATATTTTTATACACATTTCTCGAGGTTTCCACTAGATCGCCGCAGTTTAGGTCATAACTGTGAATTTACATCAACGGTAGCTCTAGAAATACTTGGAACCATCGATCTTAGCACACCCTTCTATTATTTGTTTCTGCGTCTCATAGTAAATACTCAGTAGAACCGAGTAACAAATGTAAAATACAGTATTTTAAATTGAATTTTTTATTTTTTATTGAAAAGTGTTTGTCTAGGAGCCGATTCGTTGATCTATACATGAATAGAATATATCTGTTTTTGCCAAAAATGAATTCATTTTTCTCTAAAAATATTTCTCTTAAAATTTAAAACTTTCACATTAAGTTTTTTCATTTTTGGCAAAAACAGATATATTCTATTCATGTATAGATCAACGAATCGGCTCCTAGACAAACACTTTTCAATAAAAAATAAAAAATTCAATTTAAAATACTGTATTTTACATTTGTTACTCGGTTCTACTGAGTATTTACTATGAGACGCAGAAACAAATAATAGAAGGGTGTGCTAAGATCGATGGTTCCAAGTATTTCTAGAGCTACCGTTGATGTAAATTCACAGTTATGACCTAAACTGCGGCGATCTAGTGGAAACCTCGAGAAATGTGTATAAAAATATGAAAAAGATATTTGCTAGAATATCAGAGGAGTGGAGCTCTTCAATCAACTTATTAGAAAGCTAAACCCAGATTAAATTTAACTAATTATTTTATTAAGTATTGGTTATAAATCTCAATGTAAATTTCAAAAAATTATATGAGTCCTAATTCAAGTCTAAAATTTTACCTTATCAATTTCTACTGCTAAAGTTCCATATTTTAAATTTGAATTGGTAAGTACTTAATTAGGAGCACCCTAATTTCAATCTAAAAATCACAAAATACCTCCGAAAATAGTACGTACTTATTTAGGTGCACTTTCTAAATCGGTACGTGCTATAATCAACTTATTATTTAAATTAAAAATGGCTACTCTCTCACCCATATTTAGTGTTGGATCTTTTATTATTAGTACTCATTTTTCTTCTCTAATAATCTAAAACCTTCACTTGAACCTTCCAGGCTTTTAAAGCTCTCTTATAAATTCTCAATTATAGAGGCAGGTTTAAATTTGAAATTCAAATTTAAAATGAGCGCTAACATTTTGAGAAAATCAACAGTCAATCAAACTAAACGAGACTCACTTTTGGCAGCAATAAAAAATGTTATTGCTGTGAAATGAAATCTCATAAGGATATACCAGAGCTATCACTTGAGTTCTCAGTTATTTAAAATAACCTAATAATAGAAAATAAATGGTAAGAAAGTATATTGGTGACAAATGGGAGGAGAAAGGTATTAATGAAATTCCTATACAAATTGAAGAAGTAGAAGTATACTTTTTTGAGAAGTGTGAGAGAGATATCGCTCATAATTCTAGTTGGTATTTGCGTATGAAATAGCATAGAGAAGCCAAGCCAACTGTATACTTAAACAAGACAAAATCTGTGGAAAGTATGATTACTTTGAGTGCCATTAGCAGTATGCTCACTTAAGAGATTTAAGTTAGCATCTTTTAAAAGCTCATAAGAAAGATTTTGAAATTGAAAAGCAACTTATGAAATGAAGCTACTAAATAAAAGAAAAGCAAGAGAATCTTCGAAAGTGATATAGCTCTAACAAGCTAATGAGTCAGAATATAGGAGGAAATCACGCAATCTACTAGCATCTGAAATCACAAAGATTTCGATTAAAATTCAATATAAAAAGATTCCTGTTCTTGCCTTAAATGACCTAGGTACTTCACTTTAAAGCTACTTTATATTAAAAGACTCCTTTGATAAGAAGGTTATCAATGATCATCATTACTCTTACAAGGAGTATCACTTCAACTATCTGTTAAAGTGAAGATAAATATTCGATGAAGTTCACAAATGAGCATCAAGTACTCACACAAGCAAAGTTCAAAGAGTGTAGTTAATTAATCAAGTTAGATGCTGTTTTCCTTGAGAAGGATAATGTTGCTATCAGACTTCTACTCTATGAAATGACCCTAAAAGATTGCATTACAGATCAAAGGAATCATAAGTAACTTGGATAAGTAGCAACTCAAGTCATACAAAGTAATAAAGAGCTACACAAGTTAAGGTTTGCTCACAGAGATTTGAAGCCAGTTAATATATTGATAAACTTTTCACTTGTAAGAGCAGCAATAATTAACTCCAACAGAGCCTAAAGAGTAGAAATTTCAAAGCTTGGAACTGATATGAGAATTTATGGCTATTATCAAGAAAGAGAAGACTGGAGAGATGGAAAATTTTAGTGGGATGTGTAGGCTTTAGCAAAATTAATAAAAGAGTTCGATATGCCTTGCAATGATTATTACTCTGTAAGGTGCGAGAAGGATTCAAACAAAGAATTAAGCAATTTATTGACTTTCAAGAGTGTGTCTATCGAAAAAAATTCCATAGTCAATCATAATTAGACTAAAATCAAGATCAGACATATCATTAGAGCAGATAGATTTGTGGTTAAGCAAGATAAACTTCAAACCTTTCCTACATTACCTTAAAGTGAATTTTGAGTGAATAAATTAAATAAATCTACTATAAATTTCACATTAAAACCTATAAATAACCTCAAATCCCAAACAAATTTCCTTACACATCAAAGCACTTGTAGACCTCATTAAGGGGTTTTGGGGTCTTAATCGTAAAATTCATCTAATTTTCAATTCTCAATCGAATGAGCTCAAGATCGTTTTTTAAATTGACAAACTTAACTGCCAAGAGTTTGATTTATTTAAATATAATTTCCCAAATTCAATTGTATATCTACAATAATCAAAACCCCAAAACCCCTTAATGAGGTTTATAAGTGCTTTGATTTGTAGGGAATTTGTTAGGGGTTGGGGTTATTAATTAAATGCGAGACAAAAATAGCAAGCTTTTGGGGTCTATTTATGATGAAGAGTATATAGATTTAGTGTTTAAACTGCGATATGGATGTGATATATACAGTGAATAAGTCAAACCAGTACTGAACTATAAGTCTATTGCACTGCTCTTAAAGCGAAGTCCATCAACTGTTCGATCCCACTGTCTTATAGCAGTATAACTAAAGCAATAATAGCTGAATTCTTAGCCTAAGAGGAAGTCAAAGTTTCTATAGAAGCATATTGACTATCTTATTAATGATAAAACTTTGAAGTATTGGGCTCACTTCTCTCTCGACTAACGAGCTATTATGTTTCACCGCTAGTTCCCTGAGTTGAAGATCTCTGTATAGTCTGTTGCAAACATTTATAAACGAAACGGTATCTCTTACAAAGGTGTAAATCGTGTCAAGAGAGTTATTTATTTCACTCTGCCATTTTACAACAACAACTTAAATTATATTTATAATTAAATGCAGAGAGCCTAATAGAGTAATATTAAGTTTATTCATGCTGACGAGGTTGTGTTTACCTTCAACACTTTCATCTAGAAGTCTTGGTATAAGAAGCATAGTAATATAGAGGTATATGACTAAAAGGTGAAGGTATAAATAATGGCAATTCTTGGAGGAATTAGCGAGGATGCTGGTTTAGAAACTTATGTTATTCATCCTCGCTCTATTAAGACAGAGCAGTATATTAAGTTCTTAGAGCAGCTGGGTCTGTGAGATTATACTATTCGTTGATAATCTTTCAGTTCATAAGACAAAAGAAACAAGGAAAAGTTATGAACAACTAAGAATAACACCAGTGTTTAACGTGCCTTACAGTCCATAGTTTAATGGAATTGAATTCTACTGGGGTATACTAAAAGTCATTATAAGAAACTGCTGTTATACCATCTAATGCATGACCTACCTATCGATACAGTAGACTTTATTAAAAGCTCAGCGAAGAGAGTAGATAATTTGTTGGTTTAAAAGTGTGCTAAAGAAGGGAGAGTGAATGTATATAAATAAGTTTTGTAGTTAAGTTAATGAATATATAAGTCACATTTAAAATTCTTTTGAGGGAGCTTGCTTCTCTTTCTTTTCTTCTATTTCTTGCTTCCCTCCTCCTAAGTTTCTTCTCTTGCTGCCAGCTCTGCATCTATGTTCATTGACTCTGGAGGCTAAATATTTGAATAAAGT